>JABUQX010132619.1:0-12602 GCA_015478945.1 Trachelipus rathkii | reverse complement strand
ATTGAAACGACTTCTGTGCGTGTGGGACGTTGGATCGTGAAGAATTTCTCCTTCCTAAGCATCATTGGAAAAGGTCCGTCGTACTTAGGTTGGAGGGCGGTGCGGTGGGAGTCATGTCGAACAAAGACATGAGTGCAGGAAGAAAGGTCCTTAGGGATATATGAATGCACCTTGTGTGGAAGAGAAGGAGTCGGTCTCCACGACGAAGCACAGCGCCTCAAGCGGGTAAGATAAGCAAGCGGGTCGGCTGTAGAAGGAGGAGAGGACTGTGAGAAGAAGTCACCGGGAAGACGAAGAGGAGAACCATACACTAAATCAGCAGCCGAACAGTGCAGATCTTCTTTAACAGCCGAACGAATGCCAAGCATTACGAAAGGGAGAGCGTCAGTCTAATTTTCCGGATTGGGCTGAGCTAGAAGAGAAGCCTTTAGCTGACGGTGGAAACGTTCAACAATGCCGTTCGCTTTTGGGTTAAAAGAAGTCATGTGAATCTTCTCTGAATCAAGAAGATTCATCAAATCTCTCCCTAAGAAGGATTCAAAAGGTCTACCTTGGTCTGTTGTGACAGAAAGCGGCACACCAAAGCGCGAAATCCAATGAGCTAAGAAAGCTTTAGCTATGGATTCCGCGTTGGCGACAGAGAGAGGGATAGCCTCGGTCCAACGTGTGAACCGATCTATGCATGTAAGAATTTATTTCTTACCGCGGGAGGGAGGCCGAGGTCCAACGATGTCGATGTGGACACGTTCAAAGCGAGCACCAGGGGGTAAGAAAGTGCCTAGCGGGGACTTGGTGTGACGGTGGGCCTTAGAACACTGGCAGGGAAGACAAGTGCGACACCAAGTTGCTACGTCAGCATTCAGATCAGACCACACAAAACGGGCAGCAACCAGTTTGCGTGAAGCCTCAATGCCAGGGTGGGAAAGCGAGTGAAGATTGAGGAAGACATCCTTACGGAACGATGCAGGTAACGAAAGGACGAGGAGAACCCTGAGAGACCATCGCACAGAAGTCTCTTCTCTATCCCAGGGAGTTGGAGCCACTCCAGCTTGATGAGAAGAGTCTTGTGGAAGTGCAGGATCCTCAGTAGTCTGGCACGTTGTCATAGCGTCGTAGTCAATGTTGGGTAAGGCCGAAATCGCGTCGATTTCAATGCCGGAGAGAGCGTCAGCAGTGAAATTGTCGACACCTGAAATATGTCTGACATCAGTGGTGAAATGTGAGACATACTCAAGGTGACGAGCTTCTCGAGGAGAGTGCGTCGTTTCTGGAGGGACCATAGCGAAAGTAATTGCGTTTTGCTGATCAGTTGAGTATTGTGGGAACTTCGACCCTCCAGAATAGTAGCGGAAATGACGGACGGCAAGATACATCGCAAGTAACTCCCTCCCGAAAGCACTGTAGAGAGTCTCAGGAGGTTGCAAATTGCGAGAGAAAAAGGCGAGAGGAGACCACACTCCGTTCAGGTGCTGCTGAAGAACACCTCCGACAGCAAAATCGGAGGCATCTACCTGAACTCTGGTCGGGGCTGAGTCCTGGGGGTGGACTAAGAGTGTGGCAGAAGCGAGTGCTTCTTTTGAAGTTTCAAAAGCAGCAGTAGCTTCGTCAGACCTGTCTACTTTTGTAGAACTTCCTTGGGTGCTTGTGCGAGGGCGGTATGAAGAGCGGTTGAGGGCGTTGGAAGGAACATCAGGCCGCCCGATTTGAGAACGATGGTTAGAGTTAAGCATAGCCGAGGTACGACGAAAGCTGCTTCTGAGGAGACAGGCCTAAGAAGGTTGCGAATAGCCTCCACCACGCTCTGCAAGTTTGAGAGAACCATCAGCGGGAGACAGTATGCACCTTAGAAAGGTAAGAGAAGGGACAGCCAAAAAACACACTTTGCGGCGCTGAGACGCATGCCACATTTTCGTTCCAAACCTGGCAAAATAATGGCACGTAGATGTTGCTCATGCTCGGCAGGAGAAGAGGAAGCTATGAGGAGGTCATCCAGATAAGCAAAGGCGAAGGGGAGACCTCTAAGAATGTCATTAATGAAACGTTGGAAAGTCTGAGCTGCGCCCCGCAAACCAAATGGCATTCTGGTATACTCAAAGAGGCCAAAAAGGGTGATGATGGCCGTCTTCGGTATGTCCTCTATTGCTACTTGGATCTGGTGGTACGCCCTGACAAGATCCAATTTTGAAAAGATGGTCTTACCGGCCAGATTCGAGGTGAAAGACTGGATGTGCGGGACCGGGTAGCGATCTGGTATCGTACAAGCGTTCAGAGCCCTAAAATCTCCCACAGGCCTCCAATCAAAAGCACCTTTAGGCACCATGTGGAGGGGGAAGGACCATGAACTCTTGGATGGGCGGACGATACCAAGTTCGATTATGTGCTCGAACTCCGCTTTGGCTGCCTTGAACTTATCAGGGGGCAGACGCCGAGCACGAGCGAAGGTGGGAGAGCCCGTAGTCTCTATATGGTGGCGCACGGAATGTTGAAGAGGAGAGGAAGAAGAACAGGGGTTCAACAGCGCCAGAAAATCCTTCTGCAGGATGGTGAAGAAGGGGGAGATACCAGAAGAAGGAGCAACCGTAGAGATGCCTTTAAGAGCAGAAGAAACTACGGTACATGCAGAAGACAGAGACGTACAACCGTCAACCAATCTCCTGCTTCTTAGATCGACCATAAGGTCGAAATGAGACAGGAAATCAGCCCTAAAATGGGTTGGGTCACTTCAGCGACCACGAATACCCAGGGGAATTGACGGCGGAGAGAAAGGTCTAAGGTGCACAAGCGCTCACCATAGACGGGGATGGTACGACCATTTGCTGCGTAAAGAGCCCGGTCAGGAAGAGGAACAGCGGACTTCTGGGTAGTATCTCGAGGAAGAAGCAATACGATGCACCGGTGTCAATCAGGAAAAACAGGTTTGTAGACCTATCGAAAAGACGCAGGACATCCTGAGACAAAAAAGGTGGAGAGGAAGAACAAACGGAGGGGTGGCCAGCTGGATCCACCGCCCTTATGGACCGCTGGCTAGGGGGTTTCCCGAAAAAGTACACGGTGTATTGCACTTATTCTCCTTCAGGCCAAACCGGTGGTGGTAGTAAAAACAATATCCGTTGGGATATTGCGTAGGGCCTGGGGTGGGAGAACGGTCAGAGAAACGACGACCCGAAGAGGAGTGGTTGCGGGAACGAGAGTCCCTTTGAGACCGTAGCATGGCGGGGAAGAGGACAAAGCTCCTCCTGAGTGTTCTGCCATTCTATTTCCAAAGTCGGAAAAAGACGAAGGCCTCTTATACTCGAAAACGGGTAGAACAGGGGTCGCTGAGAGGCTCTGGAAGCATGGGCCAGGGGTACGACGGCATGGGCGGCGTTATACCGGATAAGAAGGAAGAGCAGCAGCCGCGACAAGAATGGGACCGGAGAGACCGCAGGAGGGGGTTGAGAGAAGATATGAGGGAGAAGGGGAAAGCGAAAGAAGACGGGAAGAGGCAATGAGCAGGAGGAAAAGGAAAAATGCTTGAGCTGCAGGAGAAGAGGAAATAGACACAGGAGCAGCGATAGCCGAGATAGCAGGAGCATTAGAGTTGCATTAGAGTTGAAACGGCGTACAAGATCATCGGCTCTCTCTGCAACCTCCTGAAGAGTAAGTTTTGGATCCAACGATGCCACTAAATACTGCACATCTCTGGGCAGTTTCTGGATAAATAGAGTGCGGACAAAACCTGACTCATGTGTAGTAGGGGGGGCCACTCAGTGAAGAGAGCATCTGCACCAGGAGATCAGAAGGCTTCTGAACTCCTAGTGAGGTGCCACATAGGAGTTCTTCGTACTTGGCCTCCTGAGAAACGGACAGGCGGGAGATCAAGAGGGTACGAAGATCTGAGTAAGGGGTAGAAGAAGCGGACAGGGTAGGGATGGAATCCCTAATGCGGAGGGATACATCCTCAGGCAGGAAGGACAAAACCGTACTGTACTTGGTCGCCTCATCACTGTTAGTACGAAGGATGCCATCTACTAGTGAAAATCATGTTTCAGGATGGTGAAGGTAGAAAGGAGGAAGACGAAAGTGGTGAGGGGGTGGAGGATGGGTATCGTCGTTCATTCAATCAACCTTGGGCTCGGACACAGCCAAAGAAATTGAAAAGAGAGAAGTTTGCAGTAATGTATAGGAAAATAGAAACACTTCAATATTAGAAAAAGCAAATAAGTAAAATAATGCAAAAGATGACAGCGCGAAAATAAAACTAACTATTCTGTTTCTTGGGCAGAAGAAATATGAATTAAAAAAATACTAAAACTTTTTTGTTTCTGGCTGGCAGAAATATGATAAATAAAATACTAAAACTTTTTGTACTGGCCCACGAAATTATGGTAAGTAACAAATACTATCACTTTTTTTATGTTTAATATACATAAGAAAAAGAAAAAAAATTTCGAATTTGAAATGTTTAAATATGCTTCATTTCCTTCAAAGATATACTTTAAAAACATTTTTTTGTTTTCACTAAAAATTTGACACGTATATAATTCATACTATATATATATATATATATATATTATATATATATATATAATATATAATAATATGATTATATATATATATATATATATAATATATAACACTTGACTTAAAGGAAATATTTACATATGGTACATCATCAATACCTAACACTCATCTATATATATATATATACGGATATTATATATATATATATATATATATATATAGTATATATATATATAATTTTATTATAATATATATATATATATATATATATATATATATATATAATATATTATATAATATATATATATATATATATATATATATTATATATATATATATATAATAATAATATATATATATATATAATATTTATATATATATATTATTATATATATATATATATATATATATATATATATATATATATATTATAATATATATATATAAATATAATATTATATATATATATATATTATATATATATATATATATTATATATATATATTTATATATAATAATATTATATATATATATATTATATATAAGAATAAAAAAATTATAAAAATATTTTTATATATAAAAATGTTATCGCAAATAACAAAAAATAAGATTGGGTAAAAAAAGTTTAATAATAATTAATAATAATAATAATAATAACCAATAATAATAAGTAATAATAATAATAATAATAATAATAATACATAATAATAATAATAATAATAATAATAATAATAATAATAATAATAATAATAATAATAATAATAATAATAATAATAAATAATGAAAATTAGGTCCTGTGCAGATTATAACTGTTGCACATGCAACAGGACGGTCCTCCTTCAGTAGACATGGCCTATGGCATGGGGTCCACTGTTGAGCTCAAAAAATGCGAAAGAAATGCCGGATAGGCGAGGTGTTGGGCAAGCCTACTTCTTCGGTAGCACTCCAAGGGGTTCGCTCCGTTTATGGTTACCACTTTTTAGTGGGATGTGTTGTTTGGTGTTAGTGGGCAAACCAAAAGATTGTGAAAAACAAAGACTTGATAGCGAGTGAATTTATATTGGGAGAAAAATATTCTAATTCTAATAATATTAGTTTTATTAAAATATTACATGCTTTAATAAGCTTTAAGCCTTCATAACACAGTAAAAATCCATAATTCTTGTGAGCAATTAGAAAGCGTCGTTGTCGTGCGAAAATGGCGGCAAGATAATATGAGAACGCTACTCAAAAATACTGCAAGATTTGCTTTCGCCATAGTGAGAAAATAGAGTTCGTTAATAAACTCCGCTTTTGCATTTGCGTGCTAATGTTGGTAAACATGACCTGACCTCATCGGAACCCACAATACTCCCCTGCAGTGTGAAAGGCACGAACGACTATTCTAAATAAGCTCGACCGGCCATCGAATGTGGCCCCTACCCGCTCGATTTTCTCAGTAAGCGCGTTTGTGATGGAGTCGGACAGGATTCCCAGATTTGTGATGGCCCATATCGGTCGAGTCGGAACGTTATGCTTGTGTCGTAGGAAGTAGGCCCGAGGTGGAGCTTGCGAGTGTGAAAGAATCGCTGATTCCGGAGTGGAGCGATGGCAAGGGTTGACGATGACCGTAGAGGCGTGGAGTTCTAGCCGTACTATTGGTTGCTGTTTTGGTCTGCGGGAGAAGGAGGGGGAGGAGGATAAGGGAAGAGGATCAGGAAAAGGGAGGGATGAGGAATGGAGAAGGAGGAGGAAGAGATTTGCCAAGGAGGAGAAATAGGAACGTTAAAAGAACGAGTGGAAGGAGGAGAAATTGAAACAAAAGGTAAAAGCGTCAGGGTCGAGAAACAGGAAAGAGGATTCGCCTCGATAAAGCAAGGCTTAAGGCGCGTCGATCGAAACGACTTCTGCTGCTGTGTGGTGCGGACGTTGGATCGTTTGAAGAATTCTCCTTCCTAAGCCATCCATTTGGAAAAGGTTCGTCCGTACTTTAGGTTGCGAGGCGCGGTGCGCGTTGGATGTCCATGGTCGAACAAAGACATGAGTGCAGGAAGAAAGGTCCTTAGGGGATATAGGAATGCACCTTGTGTGGAAGAGAAGGAGTCGGTCTCACGACGAAGCACCAGCGCCTCAAAGGGCCGTAGATAAGCAACGGGTCGGGCTGTAGTAAGGAGGAGAGGACTGCTGAGAAGAAGTCACGGAAGACGGAAGAGGGAGAACCATTTTACACAAATCAGCAGCCGAACAGTGCGGATCCTCTTTAACAGCCGAACGAATGCCAAGGCATACGAAAAGGCGAGAGCGTCAGTCTAATTTTTCCGGATTGGGCTGAGCTAGAAGGAGAAGCTTTTAGCTGGACCGGTTGGAAACGATTCACAATGTCCGTTCGCTTTTGTGTTAAAAAAGTCATGTGCAATCTTTCTGAATCAAAGAAGATTCATCAAATTCTCTCCCTAAGATAGGATTCAAAAGGCTCCTACCTTGGTCCGTTGTGACAGAAAGCGGCACACAAAAGCGCCGAAATTCCAATGACGCTAAGAAAGGCTTATAGCTTATCGGATCTTCCGCGTTGGCGCACAGAGAATAGGGATAGCCTCGGATCCAACGTACGTGCAACCGATTCTATGCATGTAAGAAAATTTGATTTCTTACCCGCGGGAGGTAGAGGCCGAGCGTCAACGATGTCGGATGTGGACACGTTCAAACGGGCGAGCACCAGGGGGTAAGACAAGTGCCTAGCGGCGGACTATGCGTTTGGACGGTGGGCCTTTAGAACCACTTATGGCAGGGAAAGGACAAGTGCCGGCGACCACCAAGCTTGCTACGTTCAGCATTCAGATTCAGACCTTACACAAAACGGGGCAGCTAAACCAGTTTTGCGTTGAAAGCCTCAATGCCAGGGTGGGAAAGCAAGTGAAGATTGAGGAAGACAGCCTTACGGAACGATGCAGGTACAAAAGGACGAGGAGAACCCTGAGAGACATCGCACAGAAGTTTCTTCTCTATCCGAGGGAGTTGGAGCCACTCCAGCTTGAGAGAAGAATCTTGTGGAAGTGCAGGATCCTCAGTAGTCTGGCACGTTGTCATAGCGTCGTAGTCAATGTTGGGTAAGGCCGAAATCGCGTCGATTTCAATGCGGGAGAGAGCGTCATCAGTGAAGTTGTCGACACCTGAAATATGTCTGACATCAGTGGTGAAATGTGAACATACTCAAGGTGACGAGCTTCTCGAGGAGAGTGCCCGTTCGTTTCTGGAGACCATAGCGAAGGTAAGTGGTTTGTGATCAGTGAGTATTGTGGAACTCATACCCTCAGAAAGTAGCAGGAAATGACGGACGGGCAAGATTACATCGCAATTTAATCGTCCTCCCGAAAGCACTTAGAGAGTCTCAGGAGGTTTTGCCCAAAATTGCGGAGAGACAAAAGCGAAGAGGAGACCACACCTCCGTTCAGGTTGCTGCTAAGTAACACCTCTGACAGCAACAAATGCGGAGGCACCATGCATCTACCTGAACTCTGGTCGGAGCTGAGTCCTGGGGTGGACTAAGAGTGTTGCGGCAGAAGCGAGTGCTTCTTTTGAAGTTTCAAAAGCAGCAGTAGCTTTCGTCAGCACCTGTCGACTTTTGCTAGAACTTCCTGGTGCTTGGGGCGGTATGAAGCGGTGAGGGGGTTGAAGAACATTCAGCGCCCAGATTTGAGAAAACGATGGATAGAAGTTAAGCATGCCGAGATACTGACGAAGCTGCTTCTGAGAGAGAGACAGGCCTAAGGAAGGTGCGAATAGCCTCCACACGCTCTGCAAGTTGGAGACGAACCATCAGCGAGACAGTATGCCCCTAGGGAAAGGTAAGGAAGGTGATTCACCAAAACACACTACGTTGCCGGGCGAGGACGATGCCCACCATTCGTCCAACTTGGCAAAAACGGCACGTAGATGTTGCTCATGCTCGGCAGTGGAGAAGAGGAAGCATGAGGACGGTCATCCAGATAAGCAAAGGGCGAAGGCGTCGGGAGACCTCTAAGATGTCATTAATGAAACGTCATTGGAAAGTCTGAGCTTGCGGCCCCGCAAACCCAAATGGCATTACTTGGTTATTTACTCCAAAGAGGCAAAAAGGGTGATGATGGCCCGGTCTTTCGGTTATGTCCTTCTATTTGCTACTTGGATCACTGGTGCGTACCGCACCTACACGATCCAATTTTGTAAAGATGGTCTTACCGGCCCAGATTTCGAGGTGAAAGACTGGATGTGCGGGAGCCGGGTAGCGATCTGGTATCGTACAAGCGTTCAGAAGCCCTAAAATCTCCCACAGGCCTCCAATCAAAAGCACCTTTTAAGGCCCACCATTGGAGGGGAAGGAACCATGAACTCCTGTTGGCTATGGGCGGACGACTACCAAGTTCGATCTATGTGCTCGAACTCGCGGCTTTGGCTGCCTTGAACTTATCAGGGGGCGACGCCGAGCACGAGCGAACGGTGCGAGAGCTCCGTAGTCTCTATATGGTGGCGCACGGAATGTTGAAGAGGAGAGGAAGAAGAACAGGACGGTTTCAACTCACACAGCGCCAGAAAATCCTTACTCAGAACAGGCTATCGGTGAAGACACGGGTTGAAAAGATACCAGACAGCAAAGGGCATACCGCTAGCGAGATTGCCTTTTTAAGCAGCAGAATGAAACTACCGGTACATGCAGAAGACAGGAGACGGCTACAACCGTGGCAAGGCCAATCTTCCTGCTTCTCCTAGATCGACCATAAGCGTCGAAATTGAGACAGGAAATCAGCCCTAAAATGGGTTGGGTCACTTCAGCGACCACGAATACCCAGGGGAATTGACGGCGGAGAGAAAGGTCTAAGGTGCACAAGCGCTCACCATAGACGGGGATGGTACTACCATTTGCAGCGTAAAGAGCCCGGTCAGGAAGAGGAACAGCGAACTTCTGGGTAGCATCTCGAGGAAGAAGCGAAAACGATGCACCGGTGTCAATCAGGAAAAACAGGTTTGTAGACCTATCGAAAAGACGCAGGACATCCTGAGACAAAAAAGGTGGAGAGAAGAACAAACGGAGGGGTGGCCAGCTGAATACCACCGCCATCTTATGGACCGCTTGGCTAGCGGGGTTTCCCGAAAAAGTACCACAGGCTGTATGCACTTTATTCTCCTCAGGCCAAAACCGGTTGGTGGTAGTAAAAACAATATCCGTTGGGATATTGCGTAGGGCCTGTGGTGGGAGAACGGTCAGAGAAGAAAACGAATCGACCGAAGAGGACACGTGGTTGCCGGGAACGAGCAGTCCCTTTGAGACCCCGTAGCATGGCGGGGAGATGGACATTAGCTGCCTCCTTGATGTCTGCCATTCTACCATGTTCCAAAAGTGCCCGAAAGTGAGCGAAGCCTCATACTCGAAAAAGGGATGGAACAGGGCGTTCGTGAGAGGCCTGGAGATGGGCCAGGAGGTACGAAGGGATGGGAGCGGGATATTGTAATATAACGGATAAGATAGAAGACAGAAGCAGCAGCGGAAAGAGGGAACCGGAGAGGGACCCGCAGAGGGGACGTGAAAGGAGAGAATATAGGGGAGAAGAAAGCGAGAAGACGGGAAGAGGCCAATGAAGACAGGAGGAAAAAGGGAAATGCTTAGCCTGACTAGGAGAAGAGGAAATAGACACAGGAGCAGCGATAGCCGAATAGCAGAGCATTAGAGTTGAAAACGGCGTAACAAGAATCATCGGCTCTGCTCTGCAACCTCCTGAAAGAGTTAAGTTCTTGGATCCGAACGATGCCTCTAAAAATACTAGCCTAGCATCTCTGGGCAGTTTCTGGATAAATAGAGTGCGGACAAAACCTGACTCATGTGTGAGGAGTGGGAGGACCACTTAACAAGGAAAGCATTTGCACCAGGAGATCAGAAGGTTCTGAACTCCTAGTGAGGTGCCACATAGGAGTTCTTCGTACTTGGCCTCCTGAGAAACGGACAGCGGGAAGATCAAAGAGGGTACGAAGAGATCTAGTAAGGGATAGAAGAAGCGGACAGGGTAGGGATGGAATCCCTAATGCGGATGGATACATCCTCAGGCAGGAAGGACCAAAAACCGTACTGGTACTTTGGTCGCATCATCACTTGATTAGATCACGGAGGATGCCACTACTAAGTTGGAAAAACCATGTATTCCGAGGGATGGTGAAGTTAGAAAGGAGGAGAGACGAAAGTGCGGCTTTGAGAAGGAGATGGTGGAGGATGGGTTATCGTCGTTAATCTCCACCATGACGAGGGCTGCTAGTATAAAGAGAGAAAAGAAATGAAAAATAGAGAGAAGGATAAGGGATAGGAAAACCACAGCACTAATATTAGAAAAAGCAAATGAAGGTAAATATGCAAAATATGACAGCGCGAAAATAAAACTAACTATTCTGTTTCTGGCAGAAATATGATAAAAAAAAAAATACTAAAACTTTTTTTTTCTCTCAAAAAATATTTGATAAATAAAATAACTAAAACTTTTTGTTACTGGACAGAAATATGGTAAGTAAAATACTAAAAACTTTTTTTGTTTTCTGGCAAGATAAATATGATAAAAAATAACATACTAAAACTTTTTTGTTTCCGGTGTGTTTGACAACGTATATATATATATAATATATATATATATTATATATATTCTATATATTGTATATATAAATATATATATAAATATATATATATATATATATATAGTATATATATAGGAATATATTATATATATATATAATATATAATATATATATATATACGGTATACTTATAGATTATATAATATAATATATAGTAATATATATTATTTATACGGTATATCGATATATATATATATTAGTATAGTTATATATTATACTATATTATATATTACATAGTAGATATATATATATATATTAGATATACTTATATATAACTATATATATTATATTATATCATATATATATATTATAAGCTGATATATATATATATATTATATATTCAAATTGAAAAATTATTCTTTTGTATTTGATCAAATCGTCTAATCGCAAATAATAAAATTAAAATGGTAAAAAGATAGTAATAATACTAATAATAATAATAATAATATAATATATACGATAATAATTAATAAAATAATAATAATAATTAAATAATAATAATAATAATAATAATAATAATAATAATAATAATAATAATATAATAGAATAATAATAAATAATAATAATAATAATAATAAAAAATAATGAAAATCTAGGGCTCCTGTGCAGATTATAAAACTGTTGCCAACATGCAACAGGACGCAACGTCCTCCTTCTAGTGAGGCGAGTAGGCCTATGGATGGGGTCCCACTTGGTGAGCTTCAAAAATGCGATAGGAAATGGATAGCTGGGTGCTTGGAAGCCTACTTCTTCGGGTAGACTCCAAAGGTCGCTCCGATTGGTACCACTTTTTAGTGGGATGGTGTTGTTGCGTGTTTAGTGGGCAACCAAAAAGGAATGAAACAAGACTTATGCAGTTGAAGTTTGTATTGAGAATTAATACCGGACCCAATAACCATGGCAAAAAGAGAAATAGTACATGCTTTAATAAGCTTTAGCGTTTCATAACACAGTAAATCCATAATTTCTTGTGAGCAATTAGAAAGCGTCGTTGTCGTGCGAAAATGGCGGCAAGATAATATGAGAACGCTACTCAAAAATACTGCAAGATTTGCTTTCGCCATAGTGAGAAAATAGAGTTCGTTAATAAACTCCGCTTGTGAATTTGCGTGCTATGTTGGTAAAATTGACCTGACCTCATCACCACAGATACTCCCCTGCAGTGCTGAAGGCACGAAACTATTCTAAATAGCGCGCCGGCCATCGAATGTTCCTACCCCTGCTCGATATTCTAGTAAGCGGTTGCGATGGAGTCTGGACAGGGATTCCGCAGATTGTGATCGGATGCAATCGGGCGAGTCGGAACGTATGCTTGTGTCGTAGGAGTAGCCCGAGGTGGAGCTGGAGGTGAAGAATCCTGATCCGGAGTGGAGGAAGGCAAGGGTGACGATGACCGTGAGGGTGGAGTCTGAGCCGTACGATGGTGCTGTTGGCTGCGGGAGAAGGAGGGGAGAGGGACTCTTCTTTTTG
>JABUQX010132618.1:12500-31950 GCA_015478945.1 Trachelipus rathkii | reverse complement strand
TATAACCTAGTATAATATAGAAATTATATTATAATAAGTATATATTATATATATAGTATATATATATATAAGTAATATATAGTAGTTATATATTTCATAGTTACATTAATATATAGTCATATATGATAGCATTACTATATATTAGTGATATCGTGGAAATCCGCACCCTTTCGAAATAAGGGCGGATGTGCGAATGTCATGACTTATTATCATGACATTTCAGCGTGACGTCTGTGCTTTCTACTACTGTGACGATCATTGCCATTTAATCATAGTATTATAATATCTATATATATTATATAAATATATAAATAGTATATAAGATAGTATATATATATATATAATATTATATGTATAGTGTTATACTACTATATAATTTATTTTATGGAGAGATTCCTTATTCTGTATCTAGTGTACTGCATGTTATAGTGATTAGAGGAATGATGATTGCGTAGGTGGGCTTAGGGATTAGGGTTGTGGTTTTGAATTGTATGTGATAATCATTGTCCTATCCTTTTCGGTATATATATGTGTTTTTTTTGCAGAGGTGCTAGACGTATCGAAAGCTTACGAAACAATCTGGCACAAAGTTTACTATTATATTCTTGCGTATGATGATTACTACCTTTTATCTAGGTTGAAGTGTGGCGATTAACGTATTGTCCATGTATTATTACATTAGTGAGCTTTATTTTTTATGCTTATAGTATATTTGTTTTTTTTATTTTGATTTTTTTCGTTTTAGTAAAGATGACCCCCGTTATTGGTCGGAGCTCGGGCAGAGAAGATACAATGTCGGTTAGTTTTTTTTTTTAGATTTAGTTGCTGCAGCAAAAAATAGTTGATTTCAATATGAAATCCAAGTGTTATAGAGTAAAGTTCAGTTATAAGCGTAAATTATTTAGGAGGAGGAAAAAGCAGATGATGTAGGTTCTAAGATTTGGGTTGTGTATAAGTATGATTAGTTCTTGTTAGGACGTGTTATATATAACATATGTTAGATACTAAGTAAGAAGTAAGTGTATTCAGATATGATTAGGGTGAAGGATTTGGGTTGATTAAGGAAGGAGGGTTTAATGAAGGCAAAGAGGATAGATCCAATAGTTTTATTATTATAAATTTATCTTAGTTATAGGCTAGAAGCGAATTTGAGAGTCAATGTTTTAGATATAAGTGCGGTTTTGATTTTATGGGAATCGTCATGGAATAGGTAGGGTGGATTTATCTATACTATATAAATCTCAAATCAGGAGCATAGATATGTTTTTGAATAAAAACTTTGTTATTTTTCGACTTAATATATATTTTTATATTAATGGTACTACTTAATATCGGTTTAGTGAGATTAACAGTATTAGGGAGGTTAGCTATACTTTTTGATGCTATAGGTCCCAAGAGGGAATAATTGCGAAATGGTTGATTTTGAGTTATATATCTAATAGACTTCGTAATTAATAAAGATGAAGTGCTGATGTACTTGGATATATGCGTTTTAAAAGAACGACCGGCCTGTTAAAATTGTTAGTTTAAATTGAATAAATAAGATTTGGTCTTTAGGTGCAATGATTCTAGTTGCAATTGGTCTACAATTTGACTTATAGTAGTATGAAAGAGTCTCCAGATATAATGGTAGTCTTGTTGATATTGATGAGCATACGAAGATTGTTGGTTTAAATGCTAATGAGTATAGTATGAATGATGTAGTATGTGGAAAGTGGTTTAATGCGCTTTGAAAAGGTTACTGATTCGTACTGCTGTGATCAGAATCGGCGAGGAAATGGGGGAGATCGACGCGGCGTAGACTGAACCGATTTTATAATTTGCCGGCCTCTGAAGATCGCGACTTGTCCGTTTGTATGCAGCCGTTAAGTAAGAATGATGAGTTTGACGAAACGGTTCGGTGGAATATACGTATGGATCGTACTCTTTTTGTGCACGGTATTCTTTCTAATGTTTGCTTGCTCAGTGGATGCTTAAGTGTTATTCGGATAGGAAGGAGCAGAAGGGGGATCGAAACATTTTGAGGAATCGAAATTTTAGATATGACCCAATGAATAGTTACAGTGTGATGTAGATTTGGATAATCGGCCACTTTGGAATTGTCTCGAACACGGATTTAAAAATGTTGGAGTGGGGTTAGAGAGGCGGAAACGTACACTGCGTAAATTTAGAGTCTGGTTTAAAATTGGAATGTACATCAAATTATTAAATCCGCCGGTAAAGATCAAAAAGAGAAATTTTGTGCCTAGCGAGATGATTACGAATGATTAGTTGGCAGGAGGTGGGGTTCTGTAGGATTTGAGTGAAAGTTATGGCGATAATGGATACTGTTCGAAAATGCGGATCACTTCCGAGACCGTGTTAGCGCTATAATCGTTGTATCCTACATACCCCGCTTATGGCTCAACTTGTTGGGAATATAGTCTAGTAAATGATTATATGTTCACGTTTCCAATAAATAAAGTGAGTTATATTTATTGAGTAGTTATATACCTACCCCTAATAACTTACTTTCCGTACTCTATACTGGATTTCCTATAATAGTTATTTATTAATTACGTGTTACCTATAAAGTTTCGTCCATTATTTACGTTTAGAATACATTAGATATATAGTATATATACTATATCTATATTTTTATATTATACTAATCGTTTTTTCTTTTAATTATATAATACTCACTGCCCACGAATTTTATGGGGTTACGAGCCGACTGGGATACTAGGGCTGTGGAGGACGCATTTTCCTTTACGGTATATATATCCGCCCGCGGACACCCAAATACAAATTAGCGGGGTTCCGCCGATGACTCCTGCCGCTGGGATGAGTGGAGGTTATAAATCCAGTCTTCGTTTTGCGGTTTAATTTTCCTGCCATCGGCCCGTCTTATCTATCCCTTAGGGGTTACATCATTTAGGTTTTTTTAGAAAAGAAGAATGTTTTTTGGTAAACTATCCGATCGCGACTTACCCTAAGAGGGTAGACCGCCTCCGTTGAGTTGTCGTGGAGTGTCTCTTTCGTAGCTTCCGGCGAGATCGGTTATTGACTATCTGTCCCCCCCCTCACGGGCTGTGAGAAGGGCTACCGCGGAACACCCGGCTCTTTGGTTGATGTGTAAAGTATAGTGACTCTGTTGGGTGTCGTGTTTCGCTCCGGCCCCTCCCACTAGCTGGGTATCGCGAAAACGTGTGCGTGTCGCTCCCCCATTTTGTCTCCTCGTCGCACATCGACGCCCCTTATGCTCTGGGCCGCGGTGGTGATGCGAGTAACGTATAATATGAGGTAATAGCAATAGAAGACCGGTTAGTATATGGCGGGGAGAAATATAATTGCTATATAGATGTAGTTTAATATTATCCTTAGAGAGTCCATTGAGAAGTAGCTAGTATGATAGTATGGTAATGTATTGATTAGTGTGGTGATAATATAAAGATCTATATATAGATATATATATAATATTGATTCGATAAAATAGTCATGACGTCACGTTTACGTAACCGCGTAAGAATCCTGAGCGTGTGAGTATAACGTCGACGCGGAGTGTGCATATTAGAATTAATACTTGACGAGGGTTACGGGACTACGCGTGACATAACATTATAGTTAATTTGGCGAGTTTAATAGTATTTGCTAACTTCTTCTGCATTCTGCGTCATCTGCAATTTTTTTAAGTTAATGATAGTAGGCCTCCCGTGTAGTGACGCGGGGGATATATAGGACTTAGTAAGTGATGATGAGTGGAGGGTGACTAATAATAAGATAATAAGTGGGTAGGGCGAGTGTGATATTGGATCCCAAAATAATGGTAGCTATACTTAATATAGTATTATATATTATTTATTATATAATATAGTAGTTTTTGAAAGCTGTTAGTATTAGGATATATATATTAAGATAATATATTAGATTTTTCATTTTTTCTTGCGTCAAATTGCCGTAGGGTCCTGCCTAACGAATACTTTATGGACATGACGATAACGTTTGTCATAAAAGTTTACGTAGTTTACGCTAGATCGATTTAAAGTATCCGTGCAGAATACAATACCTCTCTTCCTGTAATTCCTTTCCCTTTCTGCTGCTCTCTCTCGTCTCTCGTCTCTCGTATATATATATAATATAATATATATATGTTAAGTATATAGTAGTAAGTCATATATAGGAGGCTAATAGCTTATACAGTACCTATATTGGCTGGACTGTGCAAATTGTTGGTGATAATGGGGCGATTATAGTGGTAGGTGATGTGCAAAAGTTGTATTGTAGTGTCACTACTCGCGTATATAAGTGATTGAGCATACTAAGTGAGGTGTGTTTAAAGATATGACTCGAGGAATACTATGTATACGCAAGGGTTGCGCATGTGGTACATATATGAACAAAATAATAACTCCCTGAATAAAATAATAGGAGGAGTAGGAGGGGGCCCCATAGTCCGTAACTATATAAGGCCACTATCGATATGTTTTAAGAATGCAAATAGTGTTATTTATTGTTTATGTCTCTATCTTCAGTAAAAATTAGATGTTACGTTTCAACTAATAGTCTGTTTACTATTTTATTTGAATCTAATCTACGTACGGATTTGGCTGGTGTCATTCAAATCAGCGAGTAGTCTGGGGTGGTAAGCCGCCCGATGTACGTATGTGTTGCAATCCTGAATCGTCGCGATTTAATTCGGTAAAAAAATTATTATCGGTCGTAAGGAGAAAACCCCTAGTGTTCGTTCATCTCGAGTCCCACTAGGTCATAAATCAATCGGGACAAATACTACAGCAGAACAAACATCGCCCATAACGTAGGGCCTAATCCCTGATAGCCAAAATAGACGGCCTGAAAAGTCAGTTCAATCATTATTGGTGATTAGTGAAGCTTGTGCTGCCGAGTCCGACCTTATATGTTTTCATATTTATTAAATTAATGCATTCTATAATGAACACAGCTTGATCGTGTCAATAATGAAAGAAGGAACCTCCTTCAAAGAATTTTATTGTTATAGTACATTTCTGTTAAATTAAAAAATTTATAGTTTTAAATAAAATAGTTAACAGTAAAAGTTTATTAACTCGGCTAAAATATTAAATATATTTTTCTAGAGGGATACTACACAATCTACCTATAGCTCAGTATGATAGTTACCTATATATAAGTAGTTAGTGAGTGAGCCGCCATCATAGCTACTCTGCTATTATTGGGTCAGTACTTTCCGTATATGCTTAAGTTCTCAGTTACACATTATAGTCATATACGCTTTTATACTATCGTGTGGCTACTACATTAGCCTGAGTAGCGATGATCACCTTACTAGGCTCCAGCGTCACCCTGGGTAGTATCTCTACCTACTAAGTGATAACTACGTGTAGTAGGTGTGAGGCTCACATAGCCAGTATAGTAGCTATTCTAATGCCCAGTCCGCCTCAGTATTGCGCGTACGTTATCACAGTCAGTAGGTACCATATAGTATTAGGGGGCGCCGGCGTGTAAGTGTAGTGATTCTACAGCGGACCCGTGGGTGAAGCTAGGCTTGTATTAATTAGAACAGAACGGAGTAGAGTTTTTACTCCGACGGGTTCGCTTATTACTTAGAATGAGCAGATACTTGTATTATCGTCATTAAAATTCTGATAAGTTTTTATTTTACGGCTGAATAGATGGTTGAACCATTGTGTGGACTTTTGTGATTTTGACGCACTGTTGTCTCCTTGTATAGTTCACCTTTCATTTGAGCGGCGGTCATCTATATTTTTCCTGGTTATGGTATAATTTATCTGGTTTGCTTTATCTTTGCAACCTCACACCGACAAGTCTTAAACTTTGTTGTGGTTGTCCCATACACAAGTGCTCTGATTTTTTCAAAGACTTTGGCTTTCTGAGATTGAAAGAGTCCCAGAGCTTAAGTAGTCTTAACTATGTCGTTGCTGGACTAATAGTATCCAGAGAAAAATGTGCATTTTAGATGCAATGTTGTTGAATACGAGTTCTTTCAGGTATAAATTTCAGTCTGTCTAAAGTCTACACTAATAGAATAGAACTGTTAAGATAGTATAATTGTCTCAACCATGTGTGTGGGATGAGACGGAATTTTAGTCTGACGTAAGATGTTTGTCTTGTATGGTTTCCCTATGTTATCATGTGGGTTGTAAGACCTTTTTCGATAATTATGATATTCCTTCGCCCGCGTATACCTTTTTGTTTGCTACTATGACTATAGGTTCAGATTGTCGCCAGTATAGTTGTTGATCTATATTAGTATATATATTTAGTTTCATACACGGTTTTTATGGTACTCAGTAATATTGATAGTATAGTAGGATACGCTTATTAATCATATTATTACTTATCAGGATTTTATAAATGTAGGGTAGTTGTAGTAGGCAATAATTTGTTCCCCGTAAGTATACTTATTAATTATAATTTATATATATTAAGTAATTTTATGTAATGATCTTACCTTTATGATTGTAATATATATATATTACTATATATTGTTTTATAATATATATGAAAATGAAAGAAATTCACATGAATACGTAATGATTTCTCGTCATTAATTGAGTATTACTTTTTGACGATTCCTTTGATTTAAAAGATACCCGTATTGGCAACTAATTTCTAATTATGCTCACATGAAAAACATAAGAAAATATTTAAGAATATGTAGGAGTAAACACTGCCCTCACTTTTCCGACTGGAATAAACACAAAATTTCAACTTATGATCATTGATGAAATAATAACGACATGGTAAATTTAAGGGAATCATGCTTTCGAGAATACAAAGCTTTTGGGCTAGGTTCCGAAACAAATATATGAATATAGAGGGAGTTTTAGCGCTACAAAAAAATGCGATAAACTATTCCGACTATTTGTTTACATACTTTTTATAGTATCTTGCCTAGATTTAATTAGAAAATCTAAAGAATATAAAATGAAATTTTTATTTTACTATTAATAACATTCGTAAGTAAATAGGCGATATCTGACGTGTTAGCCCAGTTAAAAATAAAGTCTGACCCAAAAAGTATTGCCGTATAGCAATGCGCCAACTTAGCAATCAGCCAATGCGCCAGTTTGGGCATGCCGCCAAATGTTGGCCACTGGGAGTTTATTGTTTTAGATTAATACTTTGTGTGGTTAGTTAATTATTAATTAAGAAATAAAGTTTTTCAAAACAATAAAACTGACAAATTGAGTTTCGCAGAATTATTGCTATCAGAATAAGCATTAATATTTCTTGTATATTATATATATAACTAGATATAGCTATTATATATATTATATATCTAGTATTAATTTCTTTATGTTTCATTATATACGCTATTATAATATATATATAATATTTTATTCTTTATTTCATATATATATATATTATATAATATTATAGATATATATATATAAATTATTATATTTAATATATAATAGATATATTCGGGTATTACCCTTTGCCTTACATTTTATCGCGCCTCGTAATCATACGCGTAATAGCTATATATATATAAAAAGTTGAACCATTTATCATAATCTTTTATCATATTTATTATATAACGTATTCTAATTACTCCTATGTATATAGATTATATTGTATAGTTATTCCTGTATTCTATACTGGCTTATATCACTCCAAGTAATTTATCGTTTAATTCCCGTAAATTATTGATTACTCTATTTCGTTACTTGTATTTGGGGTACAGTTAGCTATTAATACTCCTAAGTTATAGCTTTGGATGTGGTGCTCCGATATGGCGCTAACTATACTATATATGGTTTATAATATAACTAGTGACTGATTTGAGATATATAGAATTATATACATAAGTACGGTAGCTATAGTGTAGTGAGTTCTTATTTGATGATTGTAGGGAGTATATTGCGGGTGAGAGATGAGGTTTGAGTGGTCGAGCACCGGATTAGTGAGTGTTAGCGGTCACGTACAGTAGTGTACCGCATAGGATCATCAGGGTATATATAATTAGTATTACTATTAAGTGTTTAGTATAGGTATAAGTAGTAATTATTGCTTTAGTTCGCCCCAATAAATAATATGAATTGGTCTATTAGTTAGTCATGATTAGTATATATATATATATATATGATGTAAACGCCGTGAGTAGAGTACATCACCTAGTGATGATCAAATATTTGTATGAATCTATACTATATATTCATATTTAAATATTATAAATATGAGTAATAGTATATATGCCTTTAGTTATATATGTTAAGTCTGTGAAGGAATATATATATAACATTTTATTAGGTTTATAGTGCTCCATCATAGAATTAGTAGTTTAAGCTGGGTTGGATGGTTGGTTTGAGGCCCGATTAGTATAGTCGGTATATATAAAATAAAAATAATGTATACATATATATATATATTATATTATGTATACTATATATATGATACTATATTATATATATATATATACAATATATATAAAATTATGTATATATATATATATATAGTATATATTGATATAGTATATATATAATATATTTAATATATATATATATATAATATATAATATATATAATATATAGTATATATAGATATTATATACTACTTATATATGATATATATATATATTACTTAGCAGGTAAATGTTTTTTGCTTTTAATTAAAAAATATTTAAATTCAAACTTTACGATAAACCTTAAAGAATCCTAGTAATCTCATTTTTAACAGATTTCAATGGGAACATAAAACGGAAAAGGCTCAGTCATCTTTAATATATTTATTAGGTTTGATTATTTAGATTTAGGTTACCAACCATCTCCTCCTCTTCCTCCTTCCACGTTCGCCTCTTATTATTGCTGTTGTTATTTTCGATTTTACGTATTTAGTTTTGAGTTAGATCAAATAAATGGCTGTGTTTTTTAATGTTATTTAAAATTAGTAAACATATTATTAAACAAAGCGTGCGTGCACAGTTATATATATTTAAAACCTTTTAGCCTGGCGGACAAACTTTCCGCCATTTAATAAACTAGTTACATTAATCATCAGGAATAAATATAAAAAGAGGTGTGAGAAGAAATGAGAGTTGAGTAAAATCGTTCATGACTACAAACTACGAGTCACCAAGACTAAATCTAATGCTCCCAATATTGTTTCTTTTATTTTAAATCGCCCTAATTTTAAACAAATTAATGTGAAAACAAAATGAAGATGCCAGGTTTGCCAGAGTACGAAAAAATATTGTTGATATTTCGTAGCATTATCTAGCGAATCTGGCATCTTTTCGGCTTATGTCTATTATCTGTGACTAATATAGCCGAAGTCAATTTTTTTCATAATTTACGTTATCGAACAAAATGTACAACAGCGCGCACAGCGATAAAAGTTTGAACTTTGTTCTCTATTTTTATACAAATTTATTACAGCATGTTTAGTTGTGAATTTGTTTATTGAAATAATGGAAAGTAAATAAATTATAAACTAATATAAGTTTGGTTACGTTAGGTTACATAGATTTAAACGTTTTTTTAATATTTTTAAAGGTGTGAAGCTCTTTTATTACAATACAGTTTTATTTTGACTTATCACAATATAGTTTTATTTTCACTTTTATTAGATAAAAATGTGTTTCTATCCATGCAATCGATATGGATAAAACTCACTCACAGATTATAGACATGATCCGTCTTTTCATATGATGTTGCCATTTGTTTGTCTAACATTATGGTGGGTAAAAATAAAAGAAACATTATAGTGAAAACCTGATATAGTTTATAGATATATCGATATATATTTAAATATATATATATATATATAATATATTTTATATAATATATAGATAATATATACAAAATACCACTATATATAGTATATTATATTATATAATATATACTAATATATATATCATATAAATATATATACTTATATACATATATATATATATATATTATATATGGTGGACAATTGCCAGAGTCAAAGAATTTCTTCTCCAACTCCACCAAAACTATTTATACATTAAAAAGTTAAATAAGCTTGACATCCAAGGAATATAAAATGTATTTCAGGTTTTATTCATTTATATGGACCGTTTTCTTTTAAGCTCTTAAGCAAATGCGAGAGCTACAAAAATCTAATATTAAAAATATTAAATTATATATATATATATATATTATATATATATATATATATATATATATATATATATATATTATATATATATATATAGTATATATAAATATATATTATATATAGTATAGTATAATATTATGATTATATATATATATATATATATATATATATATATATAGTATATATACTAATATATAGACTCTTTAGGCTTAAATAATAATCCAGCTAAAGGTTTAGGAAGTACTTGATGCTGACTCCCCGTAGACAAATGTTCGTGTGCAATGCGTTTATTATATATTTTTAATATAAAGTTACCGGTGAAAGTTAGCAAATGATTTTATTTTTTCAAAATTTATTGGTACGAATGACAGCAAATGCTTGCTAGAGTTAGGAATCTCCCCTTCATAGTATTAGGCATTAGCAGAGATTAAAAATATTTAAACTGTATAAGTTTTAAAACTATCATAAGTACGTTTGGATGTTATATGTTGCATATTCATTTTGTTAAAAATATGTAATATACTATGGTATTAAATTTATATTATGAGTACGTTTGGATGTTTTATGTTGCACTCATTAATTTTTAATTTCTTTTACGTTTTACTTTTTAATTTTTTTTTACTTTTTAATATTCTTTTTTGTATATATTCTCCCATTAAAGAGGCTTTTTTTGCATTCTCAAAAATAATTAGGTATGTTACATCAAACCATCTCACCTCGTGACTTATAAATTTTAAGAGCAAAAAAAATTACCCAAAATATCACCCTAATTGCATATTGTACCTCGAAACGTAGTACCCCACTATTAACTGGTGCAATGTAACCATAAATTTATAGATAAACAACCCAGATTATAAAGACATCCCCCTCACCAATACTAAAGCCCAATCACACATTTAAGCCTTACCCTAGCAGTCAAAATAAACATTATAATAAATTGACATAAAATATTGCAATAAATTAAGTGACCAAACAATTTTCATGTTTTTTTGTAATTACTGAAACTTCAAACTTATGCTAATTAAAATGGGCGGAGCCTCATCAAAGACTGTATAGTTAGTGTGTGAAAGGCCTTATTCTTGCAGATTTTATTTATTGAAATTTGTAATATAAATATGACCAATGCCCTTTTATTAATGTTATACCAGAACTTCACTTTTTTTTTTGTTTTTTTGTTTTAAGTCATTTTATAAAATTATATTATATATTAATGACTGATTTAATATTATAATTTATTTTTTAGTATATGTAGACATTTTGTATTATTATTAATAATTTATTAATTATTATATTTTTATATAATTATTTATAAGAACCTTATTTATAACCCCCCACCGACGTATTAATATATATTATACTATTATTAGTATATTATATATAGTTATTTATATTATATATATATATAGATTATATATTGATTATATATATAATTTATTTATAGTATCTATTATAATTAATATTGATATATTATAATTATATATTTACTATATATTATATATATTGAATATGTATAATATAAATATGACCAATGTTTAATTATAATTGATACCTCCCTATCCACACAATATATGTATGTATTAATATGTATATTAACTATATATATATCGGCAAGGGTGCTGAAAATTTGGAAGTCTGTTATTTGTGCGTACCTCAGTTGACTGTTTAATTTGGTGTGAAGTTGCTTTTATCCGAATATGCTGAACCTAGGCCTCCAAAATCTGCTAACAAAAATATTAACACTGAGTGCATCAAAGTTGTTCGTTGTGACGTCATTTAAAGCAGTAATAGGTCAGATAATCATTTCGTATTATCGTCAACGTTAATAATAATAATAATAATAATAATAATATAATAAGTAATAATAATAATAATATCATAATTTAAATAATGAAATAATAAGAATAATTAATAATAATAATTAAATTAATAAATAGAATACATATAACAATAATTAATAAGTATAAAAAATTAATAATAATAATATAATAAATATATAATATAATATTAAATAATTAAATAATAGTATAATAATTTAATAATAAAATAATAGATGACAAGAATTAATTTATTAATTAAATAATAATAGAATAATAATACAGATAATTAATATAATAAATAATAACTTATTATAAGCTGAATATTGATAATAATAATAATAATTTATTCTGAATTTGGGAACTGATATACCAAACCAAAACTAGTCTTGAAAGAGTCTTGAGATTGCTTCTGAGATTGAAACTTGATATAACAAACCAGACGTGGTCTAAAAAGTGCCTAGATATTGTTTTTGAGTTTGAGAACCGATTTACCAAACCTGACCTAGCTTATAAAAGAGTCTAGAGATTGTTTCTGAGTTTGAGACCTGATATACCAAACCTAATCTAGTCTAAGAGGAGTCTATAGATTGTTTCTGATTTCGAAACTTGATATACCAAACCTGACCTAGTCTAATAAGTCATGAGGTTGCTTCTGGATTTGAGACCTGATATATATACTAAACCTGACCTAGTCTTAAAAGTCTAGAGATTGTTTCTGAACTTTGAACCTGAATGATAAAACCTTTAGTTACAAATAATTTCATAATCATTCAAACCTCTAGAGAAGAGTTTCTCAACCTTTTAAGTCTCGCGACCCCCCTAATTACCCCTTATGCATAGCAGGTGTCAAGTTCAAAAGTGCAGATCGGGATATTTACCGTACGGCTGATTAATAAATTTAAGATTTTCACGACAAATATCTTGACTACGAAATAGCTATGTCACAGAGGGAATGGAAGCACAACTTTCTTCATAGCCATGAGCTTGCCACAAAAAAGATGCCAGATAGCTCTGAAGCTATAAAAATGAATAATTTTGTTAATCGACCTTTGCAAAGTAGATTATTTTTCGTATGTGCTGTGAAATGGGCGCCAAGAATAAGCCACAGCTTTTCCATACTGAAGTTAATGGTTGTCGCCGGGAAAATTGTTAACAAGGCCTTTTGGATTGCGAGACGAATTGAAAATCTTTTTTAAGATCAAAATAATTATTTTCAGATTTTTTCAAGATATTAAATCTTTGTTATTGTTGGCTCACTTGGGTGATATATTTTCACATTTGAATGACTTGAACTTAAATTTACAAGGACGTGACAAAAACATTTTAGTAACGACAAACAAAGATAATTCTTAACAAGAAGCTGATAAACGAAATTTTGATACATTAACTTTGTCGAAAATATGATTTTGAAATATTCTATTGCTGACCGCGTGTTTGAGAGCATAATGATGCATTTACGAGAATTAAAAATTTGGTTATTGGAATATTTTTTCAGGTGATAATGATGATTTCTCGAAAAGGTGAGTTTTCAATTCGTATGATGAAAATGTAGTTGCAGCTACAAATTTACCAGTTGAGACTCACAATCAACTTTTTGAAATATCAGCTGCAAAACTCTACAGCTATAGAATTTTCGTCTGAAGATTTATATAAGATTTGACTTGTGCGAAGAAGTGAATACGGAAGGTTAGTAACAAATGCTTTGAAAACATTGATAAAATTTGCGACTTCTTACCTTTGCGAAAAAAGGCTTTTCGTCTATGCTGGCATTAAAAACTAAATACAGAAATCGTCTATTATCACTTGAAAATAATTTACTTTTGTGTTTTTCCAACATTGATCCATGTATAGAAAAGTTTTTTGACTGAAAAGGAAATCCAATCCTAACATTAATTAACTCTTGTTTCCTTGTTATCAAACTTTAAATGTCAATAACAACTATGTAACATTTGATTATAATTCATTAATAAACTTTGTTTTTCGTATATTAAGTGTTTAATTTTTGTAACCCACTGAGACTCCCCCGTATATGTGATTACCACCCCCAGGTTCAAAAACGCCTCTTTAGAGAGTCTAAATTTCCTGACTTTTCCCTCAGTTATAAATAAAATATATTAGCATTTTGTCATTCTAGCATCTAGATTTTATCCTCCTTTCTATTTATAATGAATAATTATATAATAATCATCCTAAATTACTCTAACCTTCTCTTCACGATCGGGCGTCGAATCCCGTAAACGATTTTAGGTGCAGCAGTTATTACAGAAGAAGGTCGGGAATGACGCTCATAATAATCATAATTGGAGTCTCTGTCATTGAAGTTTTCCTCACTTCCTGAATATCTCTGAAAATACAAACAAATTGATAGACATGTTGCTAGGAAATAATTTATTGTCTAAAGAAGTCGCTAAAAGGAAGCTAAAAGAAATGAAGCTTTGAAATGTATAAGAGTAGCATTAACATTATTATGAAAGGGATGGTAGTTTTTTCCCTTGATTGTAGCCTCCAAAATTGCTTTATTGAAAGATTTTGAAATATATATATATATATATATATATATATATATATATATATATATATATATATATATATATATATATATATATATATATATATATATATATATATATATATATATATATATATATATATATATATATATATATATATATATATATATATATATATATATATATATATATATATATATATTAATAAAGTTCATTAAAATTTTGGTGATGTCAAGGGCACAAAAGAAATAAATTTTCTTTACATGATAACCAGTGTCCTGAATATCCTGGTCCTGATTTTGGTAATAATTATAATCAGCGGACGAGCCTTCATCAAGAACCTCATGACTTTGTAGCTTCATTCCTCCACAGGTCTGATCGACACGTTCCAATTTCCTAATGTCTATTCCATACCTGTGCATAATGGCGTACGCCTTCTGTAAGACAAGAGGTGGTGGGTTTTGGTCTCTCGTCAGAAGAAATACAGATTCTGCTAAAAAGAAAATTTCATACATCAGAAAGAAAGAAAGAAATATATGTTCTATAAAGGCTTTGAAATCGGAATAATAATAATAATAATAATAATAATAATAATAATAATAATAATAATAATAATAATAATAATAATAATAATAATAATAATAATAATAATAATAATAATAATCATAATAAATTGATTAAAATAAAAGTTATTTGCTACATGTTCATTCATAATTCAAAAAATAATAACAATCCCATGGGTGCCAGAAGTCCCACAGTCCCACTGGGACGCAACACCATTACCTTGTTTCTCCAATAGTCCATTCGGGTCGCATTTGTATTCCACGGAAAAGGTTGTGTAATCCGTTGCAAGAATTTGGAACTCGTCATCAAGGACTGAAATTTGAAAAAGATTTTTAAAGGATTTTACAGTGGTTTTAAAAGGTTTTATAAAGGTTTTAAAAATATTTTACTATGGTTTTAAAAAGAGTTTATAAAGATTTTAAACTAATTATTATTATTATTATTATTATTATTATTATTATTATTATTATTATTATTATTATTATTATTATTATTATTATTATTATTATTATTATTATTATTATTATTATTATTATTATTATTATTATTATTATTATTATACTATTATTTTTATATTATTATTATTATTATTATTTATTATTATTATTATTATTTTCATTATTATTATTATTATTATTATTATTATTATTATTATTATTATTATTATTATTATTATTATTATTATTATTATTATTATTATTATTATTTTTATTATTTTTGTTATTATTATTATTATTATTATTATTAGTATTATTATTATTATTATTATTATTATTATTATTATGATTATTATTATTATTATTATTATTATTATTATTATTATTATTATTATTATTATTATTATTATTATTATTATTATTATTTAATATTATTATAATGTTTGTTATTATTATTTTTATTATTATTATTATTTAATAATGGTATTATGTTCGGGACTCAAAGGACACAAAAGTGTGCAGCAATTATAAAATAACTTCATTGAAATTAGGAATTATTATTATTATTATTATTATTATTATTATTATTATTATTATTATTATTATTATTATTATTGAGTTGAAATAAAGGGAAAACTAATCTTGAGAGCACATTGATTATCATTATTATGCTTATATTATTGTTAACTGGAGCAGTTATTATTATTATTATTATTATTATTATTATTATTATTATTATTTTATTTTATTTTTATTATTTTATTTTTTTTTATATTTTTCATCAATTGTTTATTTTATTTTATATTACTTTTTATTTAGAAAGCTCATACCTCACCTGCATTGCCCCATTCCTAGGATCCATATGAGGAATCAAACCCGGGACTTTTACCGCACAAAACAACTTTCGAACCAAAGTAGAGCCACATTATTATTTTTATTAATCTATTTCTAATGCTAATAATTTATATATTTTTTAAAATAAGATAATGAATAATGTTAATTATCAAATTACTTGTTTAAGATTTATCTCCTCAAATAATAATAATAATAATAATAATAATAATAATAATAATAATAATAATAATAATAATAATAATAATAATAATAATAATAATAATAATAATAATAATAATAATAATAATAATTTAAATACTTTTGTAATAATAATAATAATAATAATAATAATAATAATAATAATAATAATAATAATAATAATAATAATAATAATAATAATAATAATAATAATAATAATAATAATAATAATAATAATAATAATGATAGATGGTTATAAGGCTTATTTATTATACTTCGCTTATAATTAAATGTGCTAAATTAATGGTTACCCCAGAGTGACCCAGTTTCTTTCATTGTATAAAGAGCACGTAAGAGCAGTTTATTAAAATAGAAGTAAATCTGATAATACGAGAAAAGTTAGGCGGAGTTTCGCAAAAATTAAAAGAGGTAAGGTACAACTAGCCTTATGCAAAACGAGATGTTTGAAAGCAGAACGTTTAATCGGTAATAAGAGTCCGGTTCAAGTTCCGATTTCGTTCCCGGTTTCGATCCCGTTTCAGATTTCGACTCTGCTTTCGGCTTCGATTTCAACTACGTACTTTTAAAAAATGGAATTTCGATTCAGTTTTTGATTCCAACTCGTTTGAACAAGCAACGTACTAACCTTATTCCAATTTCATTTCCGATTCAGGGATTCTTTACAACCCAACACCGATTTCGATCTACCTAAATATAGCCATTCTGATTAATAAATTCCGAGTTCCGATTCCGATGCTTTGCTTAAAAATAACATAAAAGAAAAAGAAAGAAGGAATAAGTAAGATCCATGAGATAAAATGACAAGTAGAAAAGATAGAGCTGGTTAATGTAAAACTATAGCTAATAAATAAAGATTTGTAAATAGGAGTATATAAAAATAGTCGAAATCAAAATTAATTATCGGTCCTATATAATATAGGCAGCAACTTCTCAGCGACCTTTATCGACTTTTAACTACTTTTAACTACTTACATGTCAATGGTATTGTATATTTAATAACAGAAGGTCTTTCTGGAAAATCAATACTAATCTGAGAGTCATATTCTTCCTCCCTTCTTGTTCTGCAATAATAATAATAATAATAATAATATAATAATAATAATAATAATAATAATACGTACATTGTATTTTCAAATATCATTCTCATTTTGTACTGTCCATTTTTAGGGTCTCGCAAATAGAGGGACTTCCAACATCGTCCCGGGAGTTCCCATCCCGATTGCTTTTTGTCTTGTTGGAACCACATACCCAGATACTAAAATAATATATATGGCATCATATATATACTTATATAAGGGTTATATAAGCAGTTATATATATATATATATATATATATATAAGCAGCAGCGGTATCATTATCGAGTAGCAGCAGCATATATATAATAGTAGTATATATATATAAGAAAGCATATATATATATATATATATTTACAGCATATATATATATGTTGTTGTTATTACGTTGGCATAGTTACAGCTTCATATTGCTGGCTATATGGTTGCTATATTAAGTTATTGCTATTATACATATATATATACATACTACATATACTGTTGATATAAGATATATTATTGTTACAAAGAGCTATTGGTTACATAGCTGTTGCGCTGCTGGCGCTGCTGCCAAGGCAAATCCTTCAGCTGCCTGATGCACCAGCTGGCAGCTTGGGGGCATACGGCGGCTACCTTCGGCAGTAGCAGCAGCAGCAGCATACATACAGCTGGTTGCATAGCAGCTGTTATTAGCTGTTGTTATATATATACATATATTATTGCTGCTATTATTGTTGCTATATATTGTTATATATAGTTATGGCTAATATATATATATATATATATTCTATGTCTCCACTGGTTGGCAATAGAGATCTACCAAATTGAACCAGAATTACGGAAGATTATCAGACAGGATGGAGGACAAAGACCGCCGTGCTCTGACAGATGATATATATTATATAATCATATATATATATATATATTATATATATATATATATATATATATATATATATATATAATATATATATATTGGTAATATATATATATATATATATATATATATATATATATATATATATAATATAATATATATATTATATATATATATATATTATATATATATATATATATATATATATAATTTATATAAATTTGCTCAAGTTATTCAATATGTATACTAATAATAAATATATATAATATATATATATATATATATATATATATATATATATATATATATATGATCTGACTGCCGTCTGCATTGGTTACATCAAAATGAGAAGAGATATAGAAATTAGAGGAATCAGCTGAACAGAATGGAAGAGAACTTCAAACTACAAAAGTCACTAGCGAAAGTTTCAAAGTTTCAACTCTAAGAGAGAAAAGATGGCATAAAGAATGAGTTTCTGGCCAGATTTGAAGAGTGTTAACTTTGAAACACTGAAAAATTATAATAATTGTAGAATTAAAAAAAGCTCAAAATTTTATTAAATGAAAAATTAAAATTTTAATCAAGCAATAGCGGAGTAACAAAATGTTATATTTGGTGTTTTACAATGAATGAAATATATTAATTATATGAAATTTCCTGAGATGACAAAATTTTGAATTATTTTTTTGAAAAATATAAAATCTAAAAACGTACATTAAAATTAATTGAGGAAAAAATAACTACTCAATTTAGTCTCTGGCCAGTATATATTGAACGAGTATGTAAAATACAGTTGGATCATAAGAAGAAAGATCTCATGGTAGCCAGGAGCAATAAACCTCCTCTATATACTACTATTGACTAAGTAAAATTGTTTAAAAAAAAAAAAAAAAAAAAAAAAGAAATTAAAGAAATAAAAATTTGTTGAACTTCACACCATAAATATTGAATACGTTGTTTCTAGAGTGTATTTGAGGTCAACAACCAACCTGCCTGCATTACTAACGTTTCGGAACTTACAATTTCCATTTTAAAGGGGCTACATTAAGATAATCTTAA
>JABUQX010132618.1:0-2500 GCA_015478945.1 Trachelipus rathkii | reverse complement strand
TTACAGAAGTTATGTTGCGTATCAATTTAATTGCAAAGAAGTAGGATGTAATTTCTCTTATGTGGGATACACAACTAACACTTTAAGAACCCGAATTATGCAACACAGGTATAAACCCAGTAAAATATGGGAGCATTACACGACGGAACACAAATCCCCTCCTACAGTTGAAATTGCTAGTTGTTTTAAATTTATTTCAAGTTGGTAATTTTAACTATCTTCGTATAGCAGAATCTCTTTTTATTAAAAAATTTAAGCCAGACATCAATGTGAAATTTAATGAAATGAATGAATGCTTGAATGTTTTTTTTTGAATATTTGAGTGTTTTGCAGGTACACCTATTTATGTATCCCTGATAATATAATGAAATTAGTATTTTATCGCTGTTTTGTTTTTTGCATAAATTAATTTAAAATTATTTTAAGATTTTTTTTATTTATTATTATTATTATTATTATTATTATTATTATTATTATTATTATTATTATTATTATTATTATTATTATTATTATTATTATTATTATTATTATTATTATTACTATAAAATTATAATGTTCTTCCTTTTCTCAATCTGTGTTAAATAAAAACGTAATATCTTTACACACAAAAAACGGAGTTTGCTGAGAAAGCAGAAAGAGAAATAAGATAGCTTTGACTTCCTATTTCAGAGATAAACGATAGATAGATTTAAATTTAATTATGAAAAATAATCAGGTTAAAGAAAATAACTTCATATCACAATCAATGTCGCAAATCTAAACGCCCTAAAGAAATAAAACTTAGATGTTACTATAAGCCATTGAAACTTTCTTCTATGTTTTCTGAAAGAACTAAAGACTAAAGGGACTATATAAGGAGAATGTGAGTCATGTTGTATTCCAATTCAACTGTAATAAACATGGCTGTAATGCCTCTTAAGCATCCGGGTATGCTAATAATTCCTTCAAAACTTCGTGCTTCAAACAACACAGATACAGACCTAGGAACGATCTTCGAACAATTTGAAAAACGAAAAACAGAATCCACCAAAATCCAATCTTCGACATTTCAATTTTGAACATATACACAGAGCCAGGAATTTTCTTGAATTTAGACTGGCTGAGTCCGCGTCTATGAAAAAAAAAAGCACAAACCAGTTATAACATCAAAGCACAATGAAATGAAATTTTTTTTGTTAACTTAACATTTATAGTCATTATTTTGTTTTATCACTGATAAATTAGTCTAAGAACTCGTCTCTGTTTGAAGCTGAAAAGTGCCAGGCGAAAATATTAGATTAAAAGTTCAGAAAAGCTGTTGGTTACTAATTCTATTCAAGAGAATAATCCTTAAAAAAGTCAATTATGAAGTGGGTTGATACTTTAGAAATCGAAAAAAGGCATGCAAAGCTCATAATTATATTATTATTATTATTATTATTATTATTTATTATTATTATTATTCATTATTATTATTATTATTATTATTATTATTATTATTAATATTATATTATTTATTATAATTATATTATTATTAATTAATTAATTAATTACTTTTATTTTCCTCCAAATTTTTTTATTGTTATTATTATAAATGCATTATTAAAATTACTTATTATATTATTATTTTATTATTATTATTATTATTATTATTATTATTATTATTATTATTATTATTATTATTATTATTAAAACTTCAATAAGTCCGCTAGTATTCCTTACACTTATTAATTTTCAGAAAAATTTGTTTTCTAATCCTACTTTAATTGCTACAATTACTCGATAGTTTATGCCTTGTTTTGATTACTGTAATGTTCTGGATTTTTTTTTAATTTTTCATTAAGATTATCTTAATGTAAGGCCCCTTAAAAATGGAAAATTGTAAAGTTCCGAATTGTTAATAATGAAAAAGTCGAATTTGCCCTATAAAAGAGAAAATAACGTATTCAATATTTATGGTGTGAAGTTCAACAAATTTTTATTTCTTTAATTTTATTTTTTTTTTTTTATTTTTTTTTAAAAAATTTTACTTATTACATAGTAGATATAGAGAAGGTTCCCTGCTCCTGGCTACCATGAGATCTTTCTTCTTATGATCCAACTGTATTTTACATACTCGTTCAATATATACTGGCCAGAGACTAAATTGAGTAGTTATTTTTTTCTTCAATTTATTTAATGTACGTTTTTTAGATTTTAATATTATCTCACAAAAAAATAATCCAAAATTTTTTCTCCTCCGGAAATTTCATATAATTAATATATTTCGATTCATTGTAAAACACTAACCAAAATATAACTTTTGTTACTCCTATTGCTTGATTAAAAATTTTAATTTTTCATTTAATAAAATTTTTGAGTTTTTTTTTAATTTCCTACAATTTTTATAATTTTTCAGTGGTTCAAAGTTAACACTCTTCAAATCTGGCCAGAAACTCATTCTTTATGCCATCTTTTCTCTTCTTAGAGTTGAAACTTTGAAACTTTCGCTAGTGACTTTTGTAGTTTGAAGTTCTCTTCT
>JABUQX010132617.1:25000-42350 GCA_015478945.1 Trachelipus rathkii | reverse complement strand
GTGGTTGATTGTACTAAAAGCAAATGTTGAAGTTTCAAAAGGGAAAATAAGCTTGGAATTATATATAGGAGGAAAAAAAAGATAATGTAAATTATGTGCATACGTAAGAGAAAAAAGAGGTAATAAATGAAAAAGTTTGGAAGGGAGGCATGAGAATGGGAACTTAAAAGGGTTTAGGAAAGCTCTTCTGGAAGGAAAGCGCGAAAGAGTTAAAATTAATAAGGGGAACCTGCTCAAGAATAATGAAATAGGAAGATGGGTGTTTTTGTAACTGTGAAAATGGATGTGAGGAGCATGTGGAGAGGACACACTTCGAAAATCTGTTAATATTGGCAGAATGAAGAGGTGATAGTTACTGTGTGTGTGGGTTTGATGCGTGCAAGAAGGAATAAGGTATTTTGGGGATGAGGTTATTGGCAAAGAAGAGGAAATGGATAGAGTGAGATAGTTGAAGAATGTTTTCTTCTGAGAATGAATTACTTGGTGGAAAAAGAAGCGTGGAGGCAAGATTCTGATTGATTGGATCTTGAAGTTGTGAATACGCGTTTAGGGGTTAAGTAGTTTCGAGGGATTGGAAGAGACAGTAATAGTACCCTTATATAGGGTAAAGAGATAAAGATTGCGAACTGTAGAAAGATTTGGGGATCATAATGTTATGTCTAGGAATGAAAATATGATTGGTTTGTTTGTGGTGGAAGTTCGAAAGAGTGCGTCGAAGGACTGATGGTGAAGAACAAGTGTGCGTTTAGGAGTAGTAGAGGATGTGTGGACAAATCTTTAATTGAAGCACATGATAGAGAAAATGAGGGAGAAGAAGAAGTAAATTGTTATATTAAGTTTTAGGATTTGGCAACAGGGGTAGTTGATAGGGTTAATTGGGATAGCTCATATGGCAGAAGTGTTTAGTGATATATAGTGTTGGTGGTAGGCTACTGAATGGAATCGCAAAAGAAGTGTATGTCAATAGTGAGGCGTGTGCAAGATTAATTGAAGTTGAAAAAGTCCAATTTACCTTAGTATTAAATAGCGGAGTGAGGGCAGGTTATGATTTGATGTCTCCTTGGTTGATCATCATTGTACTATGGATGGGGTTATAAAGAATTGAGGTGGCGATGACAGAAATGGTGGTTAGAAATGTGGGAGAAATGGAGATGAGTGGAGGGTGCCCTAGCCTGATATATAATGCGGAATGATTTGGTTTGCTTGTGGCGAATTGAAGAGGTTGAGCAGATATAGATAGAGATGACTTTGGCAAGGGTGTGAAAGAGGGGTTTGAAAAGTACGTGATAAGGCGTAAGGTTAAGGGTTCGTTCGAGTGAGGACAGTCCTAAGTGGTGAAGTTGATGTTGAGACTGGGAGCAGCTGGACACAAGTGTCTGAGATCTTAAAAATATTAAGAGGATTAAACTCTGTTGATAGCCAGGAAGGATGGCTGGAAATGCAATAAATCGTTGGTGAATGTATAGGAGCTTAAGTCTTAGAGTAGACTAGGGTTCTAAAGCAATGAACGCATAATGTTTGATGATACTGTGTTATGTATAGCATAGTGAGAGTCTAAACTGGGTCTGGTATTATAGTAGAAGATATAGATCTAAAAGTTCAATGTGTTCAGATGGACAAACTTAGGGGCATGCTAGGTGAAAGAAGAAGAATTGAATATTGATTATATTGAAATATATATTAGAGAAGTTTGTTTTGGCTGGAAGAATAATGGGTAAACGTTGAGGTAAATTAAAATGTAAATGATTATGTATTTGACGTAATGGTTTGGTTCATGTTGATGATAAGAATTGATATGTTATAAGTCAGGTGATTTTTAAAAGCGTGAGTTTATTAATATGTATATAGTGTGATGGAGTTATGATGTTGAGAGAAAATCCAGACAGCCCATTGTAGGATACTTCGAGCGAGTTGGGAAACAGATGGGTGGAGACATTTTTCCATACCCTATGTAGGGTAGGGTAGCGTGACCGGCTGAGAACCCTCAGCGCACCCAAATACTATACAAAGGAAGTGAATCGGGTGAGTAAAGTGTTACCAGGAGAGGTGACGCTACTACTCTGTGGAAGGTCAGGGAGTAAAATACAAAGTAATAGTGTTCCTCTTGATCTCCCCGGAAAGGAGCAGTAACATGGTGAGAGAGTTTGAGGCCGACGGCGACTCTGATCTTAGAGCCTAAATATGTCGAGGGGTTGTCATTCATGATAATAGCGAGACGTATGGATTGATCTAGGTGTATTGTAGTGTAGACCCATTAAGTTATATTTTTATTAATTGCTTATAGATAATAAAAAATAATTAATAATCTGCCTCTCTCACTCTTATCTTTTGGAGGGGGGGTACCCTGTAATAGGGTACTCATTAGTTATATAATTTTTATAAAACGTAAGGCAGCGAATCTCTTTGGTTGTACTCGGGCCTGGACCCTGATGAGAGCGAGGGAGTCGTAGTTATATATTATTTATGAAATCAACGTTATTAACACTATGAGTGTCCTATCTTTCACGAGGTTCTATATCCGGGGAGAATGGAAAGGGAGGGTCGTGTACGCAAGTAAGCTATTTCCACCCCCTTGTCGCCATTGGGAAGGGGCTTCTCTCCATAGGAGTATGGAATTTTCTGACTGTGACTCGAAATAAGTGATATCTATACTTTACTATACAGTAATGATTATACAGAGTAGGGGGATGGGTTAAAGGCTGGACTTTTTCTTTTACGACTTTTGTCAATTATATCTTCTACTGCTTTTGCTTTCCGTATGTCTATTCTTACACAACCTAGTATATATCTTTGACCACCTCAGATCTTGGGGAGAAATAATATATAGGTAGATTGATGAATTATATATTATATAATATATATATATATATTACTATATATTGTATATTATAATATAAATATATATTAATATATAATATTAATTATATTATATTATATATATATATTATATATATATATATATATATTAATATATAATATATATATATTTATAATATTATAATTATATATATATAATATATATTATATTTACGGTCTTAACTCACTCTACTTATAGCTTCTATTTATTAGAGTAGATATATCATTAATTGAATTAAGTGGGCATAGTAAATAATTATCAGATAAATAAAAATTATAAATAGTGAATTAATAATAATCAGATCATGTGATATGTAATAATTATATGCAACCTAACCACAATTAAGAAACAATTACTAAGTATAATAATTACTATCTTATATATGTATTGTATATACATAGCTTTATATATTAATGTAACATATCCTGTATGATTATCTGATAATATATTACTATATCTTTGTTTGCTGCACATGTTTATTTTCTCCTCGTTTGGTTAATAATCATGAAACCAAAAAAGAGTGAATTTTAGGATGAGAACAAACAAGCAAAAAGTAAGGAGATGAATATCATAACGAAATATGAGGTTGGATAAACCATAGATAATGTTTTATATGTATGTTTATCAATGACTTCTTTATACTAGTAAGATATCAATAAATAAAAGACCACTCTGATTTAGTTGTCTCTTGTAATACATAAATAAATATATCTATCATAAACGCATCCACCAAATATATATATATGTAAAGAAGTGTTAAAAACAAAAGAAAATAACGCTAACGTTTTGTTTTATTTAACAATTCTCCAAACCCAAGGACTCGATAACATGAGTACGAGTATCCGACAAGTGATTATCTCGGGAAAGTGACTTACAAGATGACTATCCATACTAAAACCTCTCAATATTATTAGCTCCGAGGATAATATACTATAATATAATACTTTATAATATCGAAATCACTCGCTTTGGGATAATCTTGTGAATTGTAGTTATTGAAATGTGGGGGATGCGAGTAATTAAATGATACTTAAAAAGATTTGCTGTATTCTCCAAGGTGGTGTATACGTAAAAGAGGATCAATAATAAAATAAATATTTCGTATTGTATGTACTAGATTATGTCATGGTAATAGGAGATGTTCCTAGAGGGATCTTACATAAACGGTGTGGAGGGTACCTGATACCAGGGGCCATATCTGGGCCCACCCCTTGAGTAGCTCTTCCCTACCGTTCACTTGTGAAATATATGATAACTTGTGCCTACTTGCTATAATCGCAATCCTATTAATTCAATACTTACAAGCCTATATATATTATACTACTCAGAAAATACTATAATAAACAAGGCTAACAGTGACTTACTATAAAAATAATAACCTATGTATAGATTTAAGCACACTGAACTCATAACCTTAGTGTTCGTTACCCCCTTTAAATCACTCCTAAATATTAATTATTTAATAGTTTGAGATATTATGTGATTTTGTCTTACAGTGTGTATGTCTGTGTACTTACATTATATAACATTTCTTCTTTTCATATTTAATTATTTACACAAGCTATAATATAGGATTTTGGTTAGGTTTATCTGATGTAGTCTATCCGAAATTCTAAGGAATTATTCTAACTTTTCAGACGTCTTTCCCAAGATTGAACTGTAAATCTTATACTAAAAGTGGTAATGTATACTATTACGCTAGTTTTCCGTATAGTATAGATCATGTCTATCACAATTTCTGAGTGAGGTGAAATATAATCTAATCATCTACATAATGTTTTTCCACTTATAAACATTATTTGTATAGCAAGATCTAATTGGGTGATATTTTTCAGTTCTTTAATCCATGTCATTAACTCTTCCTTTTTTCTCATTAATAGGCTATCTTCCTATTCACCCAACATATTTCTTTCTTTCCCCTTTACTCTATTATAACAGCGATTTCTGTACCGTATCCTTACTAGTCAGGTGAGAATTCTATGGGCAAATGGACACTAAGCTCTTCCTCGTTATAAAATCATTTGTGCGCTTTTAACATCTTCACTGTTACTATAATGAAATATTGTAGGTTACATTCGGCTGTAGACAACGCATTTTTCTACACTAGAGGTAAATCGTCGATTGCCTCGTAATTTTCTCTCTGTGGTTTTCCAACTCACAAATTCTGTAAACCCAGAGATGAAAAGAGCTAGTACTGTAAATGTCAATGATAGCGGGCTATATATTAGACTATTGTACTCATGGATATAATAGATCGGTGATTCTTCTTGCACACGAGGTTATAATGTAGTGTTGTAATATTATTTATCTCTCCGACTATAGATAACTACCGAATCCACTTAACATACTTGTAGCCTTGGCGTAAATTGGTTGGTCCATGTAACGAGTGGACAAATTATTTACTTACTGAAGTAAAAGAACACGTGAATCCGGATGTGTCGTTCACGGTGCATGTATTACCCCTCTCTCTAAAAAGAGATTATTCTAAATTTAGTGAATGTAGGAACCGCAGGAACTCGAATGTATATAAAATAGTACTGCATTCCTGCGTAAGGAGATAAAGGAAGGCCTTACGTATAGAAGGGTTTACCATGGTGGTCAAAGAAGGGACCGCGAGTAATCCGAGAGCCTCTAGAGCGGTATCGCGCGTAAAGAAATAATGGCCTGTGGAATGGAATAAACGCTGTATTGGCTGAGTTGTTGACTTGTACACTTTTTTAAGAATTTTGAGCAAATTTGACGCTCGGCACAGTTGAAGACTGGTTAAGAGAGAAGTACAAGTATATAGCTCTGAAGATATTTCTAACTTCCTCATGGCTCGGGAAGTGCGACCTAAATGTGCAAACTAGGTTCTTAAGCGCTAGGTTTATCTCGCCTACCAATTAATTTGACTACCGTTAGCTACAGGACTCTGTACTCAGGTTTCACGAATAGGAAGAGACTGGATTCGCACGACTAGAAGTAGCTCCTAAGATTTACTAACAGGTTCCAATAATAACGTAAGAAATTAATATTTGGCTACATACCAAAAATATGTAAAACAGTAAGTAATAATTGATGGAGAACCAATGTCGTCGACAGATTGATAGTTCATCGAATAATCTCAAAGTGAGCTTTATTTTCAACAAGACGGCGCTACTTGCTATACAGCGCGAGAAACAATTAGGACCTATTATGTGAGATAAATACTTTTCACGTCCATGGACTATTATTAGCTTGTTGGCCTCATAGGTCTGTAGACGATTATCACACCAATGGATTATTTTTCTATTTTATGGATCCATATCACTGGTCTTCAGATGATATATAAAACTAGATATATAAAAATCTATAAATATTATAAAAAGCCAGCTCTATCATCGCGCTGTAGAAGCAACTAATTAGCTTAGCGCGTATTTTCAAGACAATACCGTGATCGCTTATATATTCTGATTGTTCAGGATTGAGTATAACACTTATAATATACACCTCTATTGTGTTTTAACACGCTAGTCGCAGAGCACACAGTTTAAATGAGGATAAAATCATAATTAAAAGTACTATGCATAACAATTAATTTCTTTCATTAATCCTCATAAATAACACTTGTTACCCATTAGGCTTTAATAGCTTCGTGGTCTTGTCTATATCCATCGAATATTATACATCTAGGAGATACTCGTTCCTTTCAGCCCATGCTGAGTCAACAATCCTTATATAATCTCGAAAGCATATTTAGACATCATTAAAGGTATTGGCACTAAAGATTTGAATGTTATAGCTCATACCTGATGTGTTAGCCCGTTGTATTGGGGTGGAGTAGTGTGTGGCGACCTAAGCTTGTCGATTGATTTATAACCTTGACTCACAGCGGAGGCATGAGGGGGACCCCATACCTACATATATTACACAGAGCTTTTTACCTGTAGAAGTGTGATACCAGAGAGTTAGGGGCGGCACGAGGTAACCCTAATGTGGAATATCCCTTAGATTAAAAATTCAATGACGGGGAAGAAAGCCCAATCGGGATAGGATATAAGCGGGCTGATGAGAGAAAAAAGGTCCAGTGAGGAGCGTAAAGGATAAGGAGGTAAAGAGAGAATAAGAGATTAAAAGGAGTTATGTACAGTATAATGTAGCTCATCCTCATTACTGAGGTCTATGAGACATGCGTTGCGCGGGCAGTATAAGAGATTAAATTATTTGAATTATAGGCCAGGGTACACGAGGCTATCACGTACTTTCCATAGCCGTATAATTAGAAGGACGGTATGATCCGAATATCTGCTCTGTGACTTTTGTTCCCCGAGCCACATTAGGTAAATGTGGCTGTTACGTCGACTGGTTATTTCAGTGGATAAACTAATGCTTCGGAGCGTTTGCAATTTTCAGCTATATTCCTTTACATTAAATCGATACAAATTCATATCCAATCACTTTAATTTTCGGGTAAGGAGAGAAATTGGCTCGAGCCAGAAGAGGCAATACGAAGATGAGGTTTCTTAATTTTGCTTCTATGTGAAGGGTGACCTATTATCCCGGGTGCTTTGGTCCCGGATTCTAACGGCGACCCCGGTTACGTGCAGAAAAAGGGGATGGGTGAAAACCTCTCTCACTCTCTCCTCGTCTAATAACGTGTCAACTATCGCGCGAGTGATCGTGAGATGTTAATTTAATTTTTAGACACAATAAACTAGCACAAAATAGCAAGATGATATCGATGTTAATATGCGTTTGAGAAGTATTACAAGTATGTGATGTGCATTTAGGCAGGTTAGATGAGAATGGTGGTATCTCAAAGGTTCACTTAAATGACTAGAAATCACGGACGTGTAGATTAAGAGATGAATCGTGGTAGAATGGGAAAAGGGCGAAACAAAGACTTGCCAATTTTCAGACCCAATCTCATTCATTGCGCTTAACTGCTGAATAAGGAGAGTTGTAAGAAAGAAAGGAACTTGTCTCCCTCAACAAGATGATTGATGCGGCATCCCGCATCATTAGATAGGGTATCTTTTTGTAATCTATCCAGTGGTGTACATTCGTTTTGTTCATTTGTTATCTTGTTTTTTATTTACATGTTATGTTATACATCTTGTTTATTTATATCTACGAAGAGATCAGACAGACTCGCCCACGGTCCAATAACAATAGAGGCATAGATGTTGTCTAGATTAACAACAAAATGACACAAGCTAGTTCTCATACGTATTGTAATCTGCTCGGCCCTCGTTTATAATCTAAGAGTACTATTCGTGGCAAACTGTGCTTTACTCATGTTTGCGTACTGAGCAACTCTGTCCCCGTAATATAATCAGCGAGACTTCTCTATACCACCAGAAATAAATCTTTTAGCTTGCGTAATGCGCATAATTTACATAACTTGAAATGTCATTAACCCATTCCATAGAGGTTAATGTTTCGTAATATTTCATCGTACTCTCTCTCCACATGGTCGACATTTATTGGGCTTGTGCTTAGGCATTGTGAATAGCGTGTTGTCGTGGTAGGGCTCCAGAAATTAAACATGGGTGTGTTTATATGAGATTATCTAGCAATTAAATATTTCATAAAGGAACAGAATACTAAAATTTCTATTCAATTGTCATTTATTCTGCCCACGAGTACGCAATGCTTTCCAATAGCTGTATTATTATGTCTCCATGATTATAGAAGTGGGATATAATAGGAGTACATAGATAACTTCATATAGACCATTATTTTCGGAGTGCCTCTATACGGTAATACACAAGTTAAGTTGTATTAGGTTGGGGGCGTACCTCTTTCCTCAAACATATTCGTAGTTGTATCCGTGAGGCCCACGAGGTTAATTTTACTTGGAGCTAATTTCTTTATTTTATCTCCTTTATGACTCATTCAATAATATTATTAGTATTCATTTCTTTTGTAGTTTTATTTTTGTTACGGTACTTTTTGTCATGGTAGTTCACGATAAAAGTAATGTAGAAATCACCTTTGTTATCTCCGCTATATTTTCTTCTCTTGCTCATATCAGACCTTTATCCCTCTAAACCTCAATATCTTTGAGGACTCATCATCTTAGGTGATTCTCAGGTTTTCCTTCGAAAAATATCGCCCTAAAAACTAAATACTGCGATAGGACTGTTCCATAAAACTTTCCTTTTTTGAATTTAGATTCCAATGATCTTCACTTTTCAGATTAGAAACATCATTAAACAAAAAAATTTCCTAAAATGCAACTCAATTGGCAGATTCTTTAAGATTCTAAAGAAAGAATCTCCAAGCTACCGGATTACCTAAGTTTACAAATATAAATGTGCCGCCTGTAACGTCGACTATGTAGAGGTCAAACTTTCCTATAAGTAAAGATGCGAGCCTTCAAACACATGAGCACATTTCCTTCCAAACTAATCTCCCCACTCAACCAGAGGATTTAGCTGTCAGAGATCACTTATGACCTCAATATCTCCCTCATCATCTTCAAAATCTCCTCCTTCCAAATTGCTTCTACAGATGAAGAATTTAAAATTGGAATCTTTATATATTTAAAAACACTTACCTCTACACTTAACATCCATAAGGCTTCTTTGGCACTCACTCCTGATTTCCTGAACTAATTGCCTGAATTACGTGCAAAAAACAAACATGATTTCTTACGAGGACTTGTCTTTTTGTTTTTGCAAACAATTGGAATCAACGCTGTTGTGTTGTAGCCCGTCAATTCGGGTAAAAAAAAAAAAATAAAAAACAAAAACAAATAAACAAAATGTCATATATTTACAAAAATAAAATTGATTAACTATTGGATGGAGTTTATCGTTGAAGAAATAGATTTAAACCTGCATTATTGACGATCGAAATTTATCATCAATTCAAAACGGCTACCAAAGCCGCCATTTTTTTTGGTTTGCACATATTTCGTACAGAAAATTGTAAAATTCCAGCAAATGCACAGGAAACAGCACCTTTATGAGAATTAAGGCCATTTTCTTACGTTTTGCGCTGTTTAACAAAAACCGGAACACAACTCTTAGCATTTCTTACGCTTCGTAAGCTCAAATGCAAAAAAGAAAACCCCCATACAGTATGTCAGATAGATATGGAAATTATCAGACAAATTACGTAGTCGAGCATTATATATATTATATATATATATATTATATATATTATATATATCATTTATATATATATATATATATATTATATATATAGTTATATACATAGATTTAATTATATATATATATATATATATATACGGAAATCATTTAAAGACGCAAATGTGTGGTATCGGTAAAGGTATCGGCAAATTTTACCGATACCCGATACGATTACTCTACCTAAATTCCCGATACTGATACCGGTACCTCAAAAATCGACCGATCCAACCGATGAACCAAATACCGCATACTCATGGGTTATCTGGGATTGGGATCACTATATAAAACAATTTGTGTAACCCTTATTAATCAATAATATATATTATAGAAATAATTAACTGAAGATACTAAAGAATTGAATACACTATACTATAAGGTAATATATATATATTAAGTTTTAAGTACTCAAAGATTTATTAATATGGAAGATATGTTGGTAGTTATACTGTAGCAGATTAAAATAGAGTTAGACTCATTTTATAATAAATAATCGTCTAATAAATCCTTTAACTTAGTGCAGTGAGCGTGTGACATATCAAAATCATTTATGATATTAATAGAAATAACTAAGCCCATAAAACTGAGACACCTAGACATCAACGAAAGATTAACTAATATAAAAACAAAGAGATATCGCTCAAAGAGTAGTACACAGCCTCGTTTAGCCATCTCAAATGAGTGCGCAATTCACTCATGAGTCCCTTAAACCCAAGCAAATCAGTTCTGACAACAATATGTGCATCTGCTTAATTTTTTCGCTAGGTTTAATTTGTTAATTATTCTAAAATTAACGGTAGTTAGATAAGGTGATTACCATATGGCGATCCACAAAAATATTATATGAATATAGAAATTAATAGTTGTATACACTAAAAAAAAAAGTAAAAGTATCAAAAGTCAAGTCTTATCTCAGTAAAGGTTTATTGTTATACGAAGAAAGTTCTGAGATTTTGTGAATAAAAATTCATAGTCGGGAGAAAGACGTATAAAGAGAGCTTTCTACCTGTCCATTTATATAGGAGATTACTCATGAATCATTTATTTTGTTTGGTTATTTCATTTTGCAATTGATACTAAAGTTCATCCCTTGGCCAAGATTAGCCACAATCATACCATAATAACAAGAAAATCAAAGAAATGATAGACACCAAAGTGAATAGATTTTGTTACGAAAGAACATTTTAAAACATGGCTGCCAAAATATCATGTCAAATAAATGATGATACAAGAGACTATCGGTGTGGATCCCATGAGCGAATCGAAATTATCACGCAGAAATTGCAAAAACAGGAGTTACAGCCTCTTTAGGAATGTAGATAGTTATGTATTTAAAATATTTTTAAAGATTCTTACAAAAATTATGTCGAGTTGTTGTGAATATCTCAAAAAATTATTTTGAGCACTCTATAATTGATATAAGTTTTAAAAGTACCATCCTAGTTGACAGGCTCATTATGTAATTAAAGATTTAGTTAAGTATAGTATATGTATATAATATATAACATTATTTAAACTCTAGACTTCATATTGTTAACTTTAAACAATAGATATCATTCATTAGCACTGTTATTATGAAGTTATATATATTATATTGATTTCAAATTGGTATATGTGATTAATATTATGTACAATGATAAAGTTTCTATGGGAGTTTAACAACTTTATGAGGCAACTAGTATAATTTTTTTTTTCCTTAAATAGATTTTCAAAACTTTTGTTTTTCTTTATATATTTACTTTGTATATTATTTATTATGTATATGATAGCTTTCTTGAGTCTGAATTTGTTGCTAAATACACATCAACTTAAGCTTTATCTATACAGGGCCCGACACATTTTTGCATCTTTCCCTTACTATACAGCCTTTCTGAAAGCTAGTACAAGTCAAATAACGCGTTTAAGTTTTTAGAAATATTATTCTATAATATTAAATTAAATTGCATTACGCCTTATTTTTTTAGTATACGGCCCTCGTTGATTTTATAAAAATCTGTAGATTAGGTTGGAGGAACGGCACATATTTACCGCTGGAGTACTATGAGTAACGTCTTGTCGCGCTCAAATACATTCCTGTCATATAGTCACTAATTCCACTCTAAAAGACAACATAGATTATGTAACTGCGTAACGAGAGACATGAAATAGAGTAGATTTTAATTTACCTAGCTGCTCCTGAATGAATAGAGTCAGACATAGTTCATCACTAGTTCCTATAACTGTTAATATTAGAACAAAATATATTTAATATTTTAATAGCGGAGAAGTCACATAAACTCCTAGTATCCTTAGCTCTTTTCCTGTATTCTGCTGCCTTACTCTAATATTTCCTGAAAATTATCATTATTGGAGGCAAATATTTATACAAAGAAATATAAATCGTAATAGTTACAGAGATATACTAGACAATATAGCATAGTATGAACAGATTATTCATATATTGTCTCAGATGATGATTTAAAGATAAGCTCTGATATTTTAGACGTAAGCACGAGTGTTTTTCAAGTGGAAATACTATGCATCGGATGTCTGAGAAAAATGTCTTCCGCCACGGGCTATATAGAAAGATTGTAATTGTTCTTATTCTGAATATCAAAGTATGCGAATTATAGACACCGAGTTTCCTACTGACTATAGAGAATTCGACTCAAGTATCAACCTTTAGGGATGTATTGTAAACATTCAGTAAACAATTATCTCTGTGTATAATGTCATATAGAATAGGCGCTGAATTTTAAAAACACTACTTGGAGTTTTAAAGGTTTTTTTTTACGAGATTTTCGTGGTAATTTACTGCCATTGTTTATGAAAGATCTCTCTCTCAAAAGTGAAAATGAATATGATACCCTATCAAAAAGAAAACATACTTAATATTTAAAAGGAAAAAACGAACGTTTCTCTCTCAGAGTTGACGCTACGCCATGTTACCTCCTCCCAAGTCGCCAGGTGTGTACCTCTACTCCGTAGTTAATTGCACCTGTGAACTTCCCTTGTTGGATGATGGCGTGGGATCGAGTTTGAAGTAATACTGATATTGAATCACACATAATCTAGACCTCTATTTCTGCATTTTCCCGGTTAATAAGAGGTACTTAATATATATTCTGATCATTGTAATTGCAACCTCATGAACCATATCTTCATAACACTCAAAAAATGGTTCATTTTGTATGCGGCTCTTTATAACACCCTTGCGAACGTAAATATTTATTCGCCTACTCTATATAGTTGTAAAAAATAAAAATTCAGTAAACTCAATGTGTTTATATCATACTATTCACCTAATGTTAAAGGGTCTTACCTATTGACATACACATATTAGTTTTATTTTTATTTTTATATTATAAATAAAATTTTAACACTAAGTTATGAGAGCTAAGAATGATAAATCCCAAATGAGTAATGCTCATGACGTAATATTACTCTAATACCCACCTCAGATGGCAATGAATCTCCTAGGTGAGTGTTCCTACATCCTTTCCGTGTACCTATACTGCGTCTGGCACGATACGAAATTGAGCGACATTAGATTTCTCTACAATAATTCATACCAATTATTAGCCCTGTGGATCATAATATTCTAGTCATGCCTCCGTGTAGATTACATCCTCGCATCCTTTACGGTATTTGAGCGATAGTCATGCTAAAGTACGCTTCACCGTAACGTTCACCCGTGTCTCAACTCCCCATAAGCTCAGAGTAGCTAATACGATCATAAATCTCAACTCTCTCTTAAGCTTATTTACCATTGTATCCTCGAGTTCGCGCTCATCTCATGTTTGACACCCCTAAATAAGTGGTACTATGGTCATGAAACCCTGTCTATTATTATTCTACTGTACAATCGTAATATATTTAAACTCCAGCTTTAATAGCGTATACAATGTATTAGTTTCAATAAATTTTATTTGTTCTATTTATAAGTTTGATATAATAAATATTCCATTATACATAGTCTACATATATCAAATTTTTAATCTGATGCTTTATTTTGGAGATCTCTCTATAAATACTGACTTATAAATTTGTCAAAAATACATAACACTTTAATTGCTTATAATCTAAAGAACAAACATCTAAATCAAAAATTAGATTTAATACACTATCCTTATTATATAAACATTAAATATAAATTATATATAAACATAATAAATATTTTCACTATGAATCGTTTATATCTCTCTTTCTTAAAATAAATAAATTTCTAATAGCCTTTTTTTCAATTTATTGTACTTATCATAGGTATTGTTAAAAGTGTATAATGTTACTACTTATATCTTATTCTCATATATAGCACGTGAGTATATAAGATCAAATAAATCAGTTAAAAAAATCCTAATAGCTATACAACTCACATCTCTAAAGTCATTTATATTTTCCAACTATATAACACAAAAGGTATGACATAAGTATTTTCATTTTTGGATAGTATTAATCAAGGGTAGATTTCGAGTCACAACTTATTTCGATTATTAATTATTACTATTAAGTTCAAAAAATATATTATTGTTGTAAGAAAGATTACATCATGTTTAATAATACATAATTCGATAGTCATATTTATCAAATTTCGACTACTATTACAAAGGATCATTCACAGCACCAACTTGGAACAATTACCCATTTGAGCTCATTATTTTCATTAAAATTTTTTTAGCAAATTTAAATTGTTTTTTATATGTATAATTATATACAATATCCTATAACTCTCTCATTTAGTATACTTTAGTTATCAAAATCTTTAATTGTAATTTATATATTAATAAATATAGTAATAACCCAAATAACCATTTTATAATTATATGCTATAATATTTAAATAAATTAACTATAAGGTTTATTAATTTATTTTCATATATTCATTTATATATATATTATTAATTAATATATTTTATAATATTATTTATATGAGTTATATGATTATATAGGCCTCATGTTCTAAATAGTTTCATATACTACTTTCGCCTCGTACATAATCGGTATACTAGTATTTAATTTTATATTTTTGTTTTTTACTCTAATTAAACTTATATGTAATAACTAGAAATTAATAGATAGTACCCGACTCAAATTATATGGATACTTTATTTAGCAATATGTAGATTATCAAACCCAACCTCTCTGATGAGTGAAATCAATCGAAATTACAACACTCAACTACTCCTTAATAAAATCGTAATTTCAAAACCAACCCTTCTTTTAATAAAATCGTAATTATCAAACCCAACCAACTCCTCCTTAAAAAATCGAATAAACCAGAGGCTCATAGTTAAAGTGGATCAAGTCCATGGAGTGGTAGTTCAATTTCGAGAAAAAAAGCTTTAGTCGTAAATAATATACTTAATCGAATGCAATTATGAGCGATCTTGCGTGTCATTTGTTTTGTTAAATTTTAAGGTATGACGGGTCACTATTGCAGTGAAAAATATATGTATTTTGCTGTTTTTTCTTGTTGTTTTTTTTTTTACCAAGAATATCCCCACTCACGGGCAGGCACTCTCAGGTTAAAATATTCTTGATTTTTTCTCTTCTTTTTGTTCTATTTTTGAACTTTTCCACTTTATCCGATGATATATGAGATCATCATAAAAACTGCTAGCAGAAGTTTATCTTTTCTCTGTCTCTCTGCGTGCTTCTTTTTTCTTATTCTTCTCTATGCAGACTCCCTAATTGAGCTTTCATTTAATGAAATCTCAAGAATATATTATTTTGTTATTCCATTTCTTATTCACTGATTCTTCTTTTTCTTATTCGGTTTTTTCCATTTCAGCATCTGGGCTACTTCAAATTATTGGTGCCAGTTGTATGTTAGAAATGGGCCAAAAATGGACTTTGATTCACTTTAACAAACTTTCCATTATTTTCAATCCTTTCATGGTATTTATTAACACTGAAAATATTTTATATTTAATATTTTTAGTAAAAACATTTGGAAGTTGATTAAATTTAAATTAATATATAATGAATATTTAGAAAGTAGATATCAACTGAAAATATTTTAATTCTGAAGTAATATTTTATAAATAATTTTCATTTTACAATAATAGTATTACAATTATAATAAATGTTGTAAACAAACATAATTTATTTTAATGATAATAAAATTAATTAGAAGATTAATTATCCATGTATCACTCAACAAATAATTTATATATATTATATTATATATAACTATATAATCATTGATGATGGTTGATTCTAGTCGAAATATATTGTATGTTGTTAGAAAATATTTTTTAAATGGTTAAAAATGAATGTGATGATCCTTAGGTAATAGATATTAATTTTAATATTGTACTGCTATAGAAGTATAAATCAAATTGATTTCATGTCGTTCTCGAATATAAATTAATTAAACAATATTGACAGAAATATTCATAGGATGTATTTAAAAAATTTAACTTCGAGTTAAATATTCGTTAATGTTCTCACATTGAAGCAATCTTCTGTTATTTATTTGATCTACAGAAAATATCTAAATTAGCAGAAACAAATGGATTATATAAAAAACACCTTCTTCAGAACAGTAAATAAAAAAATGCACGTCACGAACCAACAATAATTAGCAGTAATATAATAATAATAATAAATAATAAATAATAATAATAATTAATAATAATAATAATAATAATAATAATATTAATAATAATCAATAATAATAATGAATTAATAATTAATTGATTAATAAAATATAATAATAATCATTACAGAAAAATAAAAATATGTTGTCATGAAGCATGACCAATAGTTACATATACTGTAGAGTTGCCTTGAGCTCGTTTGTCTTGCTGCATTTGTAACATCTCTGAAATGAATTAAATTTTTCATGAAAACAGAAAAAATCATAAATTAGATTTTTTTTATTTGTTTTTTTATCAAAAACGCAAATAAAAAGGAAATTGGCAGAAGTTTCTGCAACAACATTAACAATTGGGGTTTTTTAAAATTTTAGTAGTTTTATTATTTATTATTATTATCTTATTATTTATTTGATTATTATTATTATTCATTATGGGTTGAGATGGCATGATTTTATTAGTTAATATTATTATTATTATTATTATTATTGATTATTATTATATTATTATTATTATTATTAGTTTTATGTATGATTAAATTTGAAGACATTATGAATTAGGAGAACTGAGTCATTGTCAAATATTGAAGTTCTCGAACTAATAAAGTTGGCTTTTTCAGATCTCCTTGACCTCTTCAGTGCCATAATGCTTATTAATAGGACCTTATCAAAATTTTTATCCTTCCAACTCTGCTCTAAGACTTGCCAAATTTACTCTCATTAGTAAATCCTTTTTAAAGAGATTACTTCATATGAACAAACGGTTTATTTGGTTCATAGACTGAAAACACAATGACAAAAT
>JABUQX010132617.1:0-20000 GCA_015478945.1 Trachelipus rathkii | reverse complement strand
TCTGTCTGAGGTAGCGTCGTCGAGTGTATAGTGTGTGGTGAGTGTGTGGTCTGTGCCATTTCATGTTAGTTAATATATTCTTTTTTTTTCGTATAAAGGCATATTTACTTCAGGAGGTCAAACAGGACGGCTGCAGGCAATGGAGGCAACGCTGTCCTGTCAAATTTCCTCAAGAACTAAGGCCGATATCCTATAATTGAGTATACCACACCAAACGATGACTGAGTATGAGACCTGGTAATGGCTAGTGAATGTTAGACGGGGGTTTTGTTTCCGCCCAAATGTCTGAAGTCCACCTGTTATACTACCTTATTGGCTAGAGCGGATCATGGTTCCATAGATATTTTCAATAAGTCGTAATCCATTTAGAGGCAATCAATGACAGCAGGATCCAGCCGCCATTTTTTAGGTCCCACGATGCAAACCAATGCACAAGTATGGCCTTATGGATACATCGTTGTATGCAACACGGAATCCGTCGTATGGTTTCCGTTTTTATTTCCCAAGAACGAACTAGCCTGCCGTATGGGACGTTTGGATTTCAATGGGTGAGGCAGACATTCCAGTTCGACGCGAATGTACGGACACGACCGCCCTCCCGTATGTGATAGCTTGAGGCGGGTTGAACATACTCTCGAACCCTCTGTTACTCCTCTGGGAAGCCGTCTCATGATTAAACTCTAGTCGCTCTCGCGCGCTCATTGTCCCGCTCTCTCACTCTCTCAGATTCGGTATACTGCTCAGAGCAAGCTCTGCGATTCCTGTTTTGTCTACGTTTAATATATGTGAACTCTCGCTCTTCGTCTGCGTAGTTATAGTGGCTGGCAGTGTCCGTATTTATGGTCTCTCGTGCAACAGAACCATAATTCATAGGGTTATGACAAATCGTCCTATGATAGCGTTAAGTTGGTTGTACATGTATTCATCGCTGGCCGTATTTATTAGGCTACATAGTAACATATCAATGTAATCTAAAGGTATGCAGTTAAGTATTTATAATTTATTCCTTTGTTAGACTGTATCGATATGTTTAGATACTATGTAAGATATGCCTATGTATTTAATAGCTAATATTCTCATACTGACAGGTTTCTCGGCTTTTTGTAGGCACTAATGTCTACGGTGACGCTCGGAGTTGTATTATGGGTACCATTGCGTGGGGAAACGATAAACCGCTATCAAATAATGTCGAAGAGAGCCCACCTCATTTTTTATGCTATGCACTGTCACAAGAAGCCAGTAAAAAATATAATCATCCATTTTGAATTCGCATGTTTGTGCGCAAGTTTTCGCGTATTGCGCGTAGCGCAGACACACGTAAAATCCCATCCTCCTTAATGAAAGTTAAATATTCCGAATGTACTCATTATTCTTACACATTTTCATACTTAGACATCCCGTACGGTGATACACCGCGTAACATAACTCGTTATAATCGGATTATAATATATCTAAATATATATATATATCAATATATTATAGTTATATTATATATATATATATATATATATATATATAAGTATACTAATATATATATATATATCAGAGTGGACCTGGGATTCCGCAATTTAAGTCGGCAATTCCGCAATTGCGGAATACCAAAGTAAATTGATGCGTAATTGCGATTGTGATAATTTGAAAAATGTTTGCGAATTGCAGTTAGCGGATGTCGTATATCATTCCGCACATTAGAGGATCCAAAAAAAATTGTGGAATTTTCAGTGGAATGCCAAAATTTAGTCCAGCAATTTTGGCATATTGTACCTCTGCAGAACACCTAAAACTCGGTATTTTTTATTCGGTTTTTTATTAACGTTTTTGTAAATAAGTAATAATTAACAAACAACTTAAAGTTAAATGCATGAATAAAGTTGCGGAACATCAACAATTTTTCTTTTTCGTTTTATAACAAATTCTCTTAAGCTTAAGTTATAATGAATATAATTTTATGAAACGTGTCACCACCAAAATTCAGATAAAATGTATTGTACAGAACATAAATGATGAAGGGAAAATTAATATAACATTGGTTACCCCAACATCGAAAGTCTAACCAGTCTTATATATATATAATATATATATTATATATATATAATATTATATATATATATATATTATATATTATATAATATATTATATATATATATATATATATATTAGTATATATATTATGCGAATTATATTATACATATAATAAAATGAGAATTTTCTATTTAGAATGTTAAAATAATTCATTTTTATTTGTTTGAACCTAGTAGGGAAGTAATTATCCGGTTATCAGGCCGGATAACAATGATATCCGGCCGGATATCCGGATATTCAAAAACTTGGCCGGATAGGCCGGATACCGGATAGTTAACCGGTATTTCCGGCCATCCCTAAATAGATATATATATATATAATTATATAACTATAATACGTGTGCTCTTTCGATTTATATATATATTATAATAATATATATATATATATATTTATATATATATATATATATATATACCTCGTATAGTACACCTATATATTCGTCCCTCTTGATAGTTTAATATTCTAATATATACTATAATTGTATCATATCTATATATATATAATACTACTCTATACGTTAGTATAGATAGTAATTAAGTTGTATACTAGTACGCTCGTATATAATACGTAATACTATTATATATATGATATAATTAATATATAATATTTATAAATATATGATGTATATATATCATATATATTAATATATGATTGTCTATATATAATACTATAAAAAAATATATATATTATATATATTAAGAATAGTTTTTAATTTTTTATAACTAAAAAAAGATGCTGACCTAATATTGTGTTATGTCCTATGGACTATATATATTTAAAATAAAAGATAAAGTGACTCTAAGGTTGTAGGGTAGTAGGAGGGATGAAGCGTACGAATATTACTTCAGAGTAACTCCAATAAGAATTTTGAATAAAGAGATATAAAGGCAGGTAATTAAGATTTGGAATTGGACTCAGTTCATTCCTGAATACTTATTCTGATAGATATATATATATAATATATTAATATATATATAATTAATATATATATTATATTAATATAATATATATTAATATTTATATTTAATCAAATTATATATATATATATTGTTAGTATTATATATATTATATTATTTATAGATATATATATATGTAATCATATCAAATATTATATTCATATATATTAATTACTTATAGTATATATATATAACTATATTATATGATTTATATATATATAATTAATTAATATATATATATTATATTAATTAATATATATATATATATAATATATATATAATATATTAATTTAATATATATATACTAATAATATATATTATATAATATCATATATATTATTGGTAAAAAATAATAATATATATTATTTAATATATACAGTATTTATATATATATTACTTATATATATTATATTTAATATTAATGATATATAGTATATATATTTAAGTTATATTATATTATATATATATTATATAATTATATTAGTAATATTAACTTAAATAGTTAATATAAAACACATTTAGATAACTATAAATATATATTATTCATAATTATATATATATTAAATTTATATATATATTAAATATAATTATTTAAGTATATTATATATTTTTTTATTTTATTTATTGTATGGGATTGTATATTGTATATGTTTTAGGGGGATTATATATTAATGAGAAAATCTTAATATAAGATATTAAAATAATATTGAATATTATAGTATATTATATATATTTTTAATTGATAAACTATTAATCAATAAATCACCTGGACTAGATGGATTGGTAATAGATCAAAAATTTATATGTAACTGTATTGTATAGTCTAGGTATTATATATATATATATATATATTATAATATGCACGTGAATGGTCTAGGGATGTCGAGATTCTTAAGTTGGATGCTAAAGTGGATGCTAGGATGCGAGATAATGTTATTTATCTCGTATTTTCAGATAATGATATTTTCAATTGAATAATAATTATATTATTTATAAGTAATATATTACTTATATATATTATATATATAAGATATATTAATATTAATATATATATTATAATTTATATATAATATTAATATATACTTAATATATATTATATATATATATATTATATAATATATATATTTATATTATATATATATATATATATATATATTATATATTATATATATATAATATATATATATATATATATATATATATTATATTTATATAAATATTATAATATAAATTATTATATATATTCATATTATATATATATATAATATAGTATATTATATATATATACTTATTATAATATATTAATATATAGTATATATATAATATATATATATTATATATATATATATATACTAGTTATATATATTTAGTGATGACATTTAATATGGGGTGATATAATATTATAGTATATATATATATTATATTAGTATATATATATTTATATCTATATATATTATATATATATTATATATATATACTTATATTATATATATCTTACCATCTTACATTCTTCTCCCAGTCATTGCTTACGAGCCTGTCAGTGGGGCCAACCTCCGTTTCCATCTTGTTCTATCCATCACGATCCCATCCGCCATCAGCTCATCCATTGCAGGCATCTGGTGTTCCTCAATGAATCCTCTACTGTGTCTCTCCACCTCTTCCGCGGTCTTCCCCTCGGTCTCATTCCCTCCGGTTTCCACCTCCACCTCCTGCTGGCACTCTCTCTCCCTGCATCCTCTCACAGGTGCTCCACGACCATCTCAGTCTGGCTCAGTCCACTTTCATTCATCATGGGTTTCATAACACACGCTCTCCTCACTGTTCTCGTTTCTCAACCGACTCTCTTCTCGGTCTTTTTCCAATCACTGCCTCAACACATTTCAATATCTCGCTGTCTTGGAATTCTACTCCTCTCTCGCCTGTCATGCCCATGTCTCCGCCCCATACACAGTATCGGCGTCAACACTCCCCTCGAATATTGCTCCTCTTCACCTCTTTGTTCTATTTATCTTTCAAGATGCGGGTATACGTGCTTCTTACAGTCCTGCCATTATGCTCATTCTCCTACTTCGTATTTCCTTGACAGCCCCCTTTCGTCTGCCAGTGCTCCAGATATTTATATCTTCCAGCATTGTTTAATCTTTCTCACCGTCGACCTTCACTACACACTCCTCCTCCGCCTGGTTACTACCCATATATTTCAGTTTTCTCCACCATTCATATTCCAATCCTGTTTCTCTACAACTTTTCTGCGACAACACAGCACCATTTTGACTTCAATCTCTCACCTTCTGCCACTCCAACACTCCAAATTCATCTGCACTATATACCATTGACTGTCTCGTCAATCTCTTCTAGACTCTCTTTTACACCTTTATGAGCTGTGCTCCAAAATACGCTTATAAACGAGTATCGCACAGCACAATTAGCCTGCCTTTACTCCAGTTTTTACCTCAAAGACCATTCCTCGTTTGTATTATCCTGTCTTACAGTTTACCTTATGCTATCACGGTACGCGTAGCTTCTTTACTGCCTTTACATCATATCCTCTAACTTTCATAATTCCCTCTCCGGAACTTCTCCACAGCTGCTCTCTTGGTACAGAAATTAAATCGTATTTTCTTCAAGTTCTACTAGAGGCGATAGCTTTCCTATTGTATTCCCATGTCTTTTCCTGTGACTGCATCTTTAATGCAAACATATAAATCGTAGTTACTTCTACCACCTTCTGTACACATATGTGCCTCTTCACCCATCATGGCCTATTTTTTACTTTAATTATCTTGTCTAATTCATTCTTTCATATAACTGTCGCCATATCGATCCATTAAGTGAGATTCCCTCTATAATTTTTACAATGTTTCCTGCGTCAGCCCCTTACCTTTATGAAATTGGAACTATTATTGATCGTTCCCCAACGCATTCCCGGCACCTACTCTCCACCAACACCTGATTTGCAGAATCTCAGCTCAAGGCTTTTCAGCCCCTCTGTCCTCCCTCCCTCACAACTCAATATTTATCCTCTATCTCTCACCTAGGAGCTTTTTCCGCCTCTTCATTTTCCTTAACGCCTCCGTCAAATTCTCCTCGTATTACCTCCTCTCTGTTCTCCCTCAGCGTTTTCTCTCCTCCATTCTCACTCTCCCTGTCCTTCTCTGACTGCACTCGACATTCAACAACCTCATCCAAGAGTTACTCTAGGCCAGCCTTTGTTTTTTTCTCCGCCCCCCACCCCCCCCTACTTACCAGAGTTTCTCCATTTTTGTCTTTGATATTACATACTCTACTCTGTTCGGCTCACTCTATCACGTTCTTTGCCAATCTAAAACATCTCTTCTTGCTTTCCTGTCAGTATCACCTCAGTCTCCTTTTGCTCGCTTTCCAAGGCCACCTCCTCCTTGACCTCCTCTTCACTCTCTCCGCTTCCATTTCGTGGTGCATTCGGCAGCGTTTCCGCTACCAAATCTTATAGATATGATATATAATATACTGAATATATATATAATATATATATATTATATATATATATATATATTATATAATATAATATATATTATTATATATATATATACTAATTATATTATAATATCATTATATAGTAATATATATATATATATATATATATCATATATATATATATATATATATATATATTATATCATATATATATATATATTTATATATATATTATATATATATATATATATATATATAATATATATTATATAATATATATATATTATATTTATATACATATTACAGAAATTCAAAAATCTCAAAATATTACAATTGTATATTCCCATTATATAATATAACTTTACCTCTCATAAATTAAAGTAATGTAACATAAATTAATTGATTCATTTAATTTGATTTTAGTATGTGATCATCACACTATCTTAAATCTAAGTGTTATAAGACAATCAGTCCGTCAACATCATCACTTATTTGGACAATAGAACAAAGAGGGTCCGCATCCGCATATGCTGCGCGGATACGATCGCGCCTGAAAAATGTTCGGGTGCTGCATGCAGGCTGCGCATCCGTCATCCCGTAACGGCACTCTCCTTCATCGAGAAAGTCGCTTTTGAACGCAATATTTGAAAAATGATGATGTTGGAGTTGCAAAAGTTTGTTCAAACAACTCTTCTCTGATTGGAATATTATTTATCATCTTATCGATGGGAGTTTATGAGGTCGTATAATCAAATTGTAAATAATCTTGAATTTTGATTTTCTGGCGTGATATTATCTGTTGGCATTGTCCGTCTTTTTATTGGTGAGGATGCGGTTTGTACTAATATTTGCAGATGTCATAATTTAGGTTGACGGTATATTACTATAATCATTTCTAAGGGGAACTGAACTGCGATAAAATATATATATTATATAGTATATCATATATATATTATATATAGATATTATAATATTATATATTAGCGTGGTATAATGCTGATATATTAGTTTGTCATGTCATCAATTCGTATACTATAACTAAATATATTATGTATATGTATTATATATTTTACTTAATATAGTATATATATATTATATACTATATTATATAATATATATGAATATATAATATATTATATTATTAATGTATATATAATATATATATATATATATAATATATATATTAATATATATATATTATATTTCATATATATATATTATATATTATAGATAATATTATTAATATATATAATACTATATATATAATTTATTAATATATATAGATATATATATTAGTTATATACTATATATATATTAATATATATAGTATAAGTGTTCTAGTGTTATAGTTTCGTGTACGTTTAGGCTACCAGCAGAAAAATTGGAATACTAGTAGTACGGATATAGTGAGATGTTGATAATAGAGTATATATAATAATCATATATATATGATATCAGTATAGTATCTCAATTAGAGTATATATATAGAGGTGGCTTTTATATATGGAAGCTAGCATAACATAACGGAACTGTATAAGTTATAGGTGATATATATATATATAATGAGATATCGAGGAAAAGCAAAGTGATCAGTATAGTCATAGAAGCATTATTTGGTAGTAATTGGCTAATGTAAATATACGTATTAATGAAGTCGAGGCGTAAAGAGTTATTCATAATAGAGTATGTAAATTATTCAATAAGACAACAGATTGTATAGTTATATATACTGTAAGAACGATTGATATACTATGAGTAAAGTTCGGTAGGAAATAATAAACAATAAGGTGTAGATAGAGTTCTCTTAGATGCAGTTGTACTGTGATTATTGAATATGGTTAAGAAGTCTGTCGGTATAGGATGGACCTAATAGTATAGGGTGTTAGGAGATTGTGATTATATATACGTAACTGTTAGTAGAGGTAAAGTAGAATACGTGTGCGATAGTGTATATATAATATTAATATAATATGAATATAATATAGTATAATAGTATTAACAAAATTACAAAGGGGATATGGATGGCGAAATTTCTTAGATAGTATATATGGTTTAATAATTCGGTGCTAATAATATATAGTATATAGTATAAGGTATATACATATGACGTAATATTATTATTAAGAAGACAGATAATATTAAGAAGTTAAAATAAAGAGAACAATAATATGTATAATATATATAGTAATAGCTGTGTGTTAATATAAACTAAACTCGCTTGTATATAGTGATTAGAAGGATAGTATAGAATATAATTTAAACAATATAAAAAATTATTTAATTGAGTATTGCTGAAGTAGATAGTGGAGGATGATATAGGTGTGTGCGGTATAAATATTGCGCGGCTTATGTGGCGCATGGAGATACTTTCTGGAACACGGTGTTGGGGTGAACATCGGGTTTTTAGTCCGCGCCTATGCCGGCCAACGTTTTGTTGATCTAGCCGGTATCCGCCGGATATCATTGTGTGCTCCAGAGGCTAGGAGTGGCCCCGCAGTGAACACGGGATAGTTACTGTCTCCCTATTTACGTTCTTGCCGTCGATTAGGGATCGCGAAATATTCAATTAAATTTCTTGAAAAGTTACCTCATTTTATACTAATAATATAGTATATTTTATTAATATAATAATGTATCCGCATATAATAGGTAATAATATTGTTAGATATAAAATAAGATTTATAGTATAGATGATATAAGGGAAACATTTCAAATAATATATGGTCAATATATATAATATATTAGTTATTACGTAATTATATATATAGTAGCAGCGTATATAAGTTATATTATGATATATAAAGATAATTAATCTTAGCTAAATATAGTAAGATCTAATTATATATACTAGATAACGATATATACTTGTTATAGACTTTAGAGAATTTGTTGCCAGGTATAACCACATTGTTTGATTAGAATTGGTTATTCATTCATTAGTGTGTGATTGACCACTTGATGTACTCTACAGTAGCATTTTATCTGAAATTTCGGTGCGTAGGAAGTAGTTAGCTACCAGATTTAATGTTGCATTGAAAAATGATTAAGCGAAAAACAGACATGGGGAATACAAATAAGAATTCATAGTACGTCGTCAGGTGTGAACGTTTCAGTAAATTAGTTTACAAGTAATATAAATAAGCTTAAACATATATAATATTATTGGTGCTATAAAAGATAAAATAGAACCAAAACTTGAGGATGTAGAGCATGTTTTCGAAAGCATGAATTTATTCGTTTTGCAGTTTTAAGCCTTCCCTCAAGGTTGTTGTTAATTTGGGACATTATTTACGCAAAAATGTTAGAGTTAAAAAGCTCCGAATGCGAAAGAAGAACCGATTTTTATGGTTTTAGCTAGACCAGAAGGTACAAGAATTAATGGCCAAGAGACATTTAGTAGCATGGAAGCTCTACTGAATTTTTTGCATTCCACGTTGGGAAATTCCACAATTTTTTTTTGAGTCATAGTCCGTCTTAATTAGCGGGATATGGAATAATTAGGACTTACTCTAGCATATACTTGCGAAATATGCCGCACATTTTGTTTCTTATTGTATCACAATCGCAGAATGACGCAATATTATTTTGGTATTCCTGGCGTATTAGCACTGGTGAAATTGCAGTTATTAAGGAATTGCCGAGTGAACGGTACACCTGCTTTTAGTTGTGCTGTAGCGCTCATATTATACGATACTGTTTTAACTAACTAGTAATTTTGGACACTAGGTCATAGATCAGGTGTGAAAAGATGAGAGTTTATATGTAGCAGATATGACGGCTGACATTCATTAGGTATATATGAGTATAATAGATTTGGTGTTATATTAAGTGTTATTAGGTATAAGATGATTATATATAGTATAGAGGTATGTATATATATATAGATAGTAGATGTAATATATGGTAGAGATGAAGCAATTGTGCTTGTTGTTGTCTCTCTCGAGTAGATATATAAAAGTTTATCAAGGCGAGAAACGGGATTGAATATGATGAATCGCTGACGCCGTACGAGAGCTTGAATGTATTCAAGATGACAAATAAATTTGGTATAAGAAGTAAGCAGGGATAAAGGAATGAGGATGTGAGTCTTCGAAATATTTAATTTTCAAGTATTAAGGAGGATGGGATAGTTGTTACGCTAGGGTGTGTAGATCGCGTGCGAAAGAACTTTGACGAGACTCAGTATACGAAAACTGCGCACAAGCATAGATTTAGCGGAATATTGTCGAAATGAAGCACTTGGGAATAGAGATAGTATAGGTGTGTGTTATGGTGGTGCTCTCTCGCTAAGAAAGGAATGCACAATTTACAGAAAGTAGGATGAGGGTGGGCTCTTCTCGACATAATTTCAGTGACGTTGTTTATGGGTGTTGCACGCAACTGAACCGCCGAACTTGAATACAACCTAGGCAGTCCATCGCCCCGAGTAAGTACCACCTCTAGAGATTTTCGCCTATTGCAAGAAATGACCGAAAATAGTGTCATGAGATCAAAAGAACGTATGAGATATTATATAAGGAGTTAAATACCGAATAGGCATTATTACGCAAAATAGATTATTCTAAGAAGGGAATATCGATGTTTACAGAAGCTCCAGACCGGAAATTTAAAACTTTATTAGTATACTTATAGTGGCGCGGAGAATCCTCGGCGTTTTGTCAGATGACAGTGTACGATTGGATAGATGTGGCTATTAGAGATTCCGGACAGCAGGAGTAATGTAAATGCTCGTTGTCGAGGAGCGCACCGATTGGATGGTGAAGTGTGAAGAAAGAGCAGGAACTACTCTAGCTAGACTGAGGCGAGTGAGGCAGATGTGATGTTCGCTGTGAAGCCTTGTATGTAAAGCCATTGATGTTGTTTAGCTACTCGGGAGGGCAGAACCAGACTGAGTATCAGTTTGTGTGAGCAACCATGTGAGAGGGCCTGACCAGGTGAAAGCGACGTAGTCATATAGGAGCAGAGGAGTTCGGAGAGATGGGCAAAACCAGAAGGGCATGGAACGAGGGGAGGTGAGACGATGTTGAGAGAGTAGGGTGAACAAGATACAGCAAGAAAACGAAGGAGTGAATATTTGAGCCTGCAAGCCCGAGCGTTCGTGCTATATGAGAGCCTATGATTGGCGGATCGGGGTTCGTTCGACATCTGGAACGTGCAGGCTCGGACAGGTCGCGGACGCACGTGGCGGCCCACTTATTGTCGGTCCAGACTATGAACGTGGGTAAGACGAGATTTTGCTCGCTGTAAAGACTGGACAGTGGATATCGATATAGTTATCACCTACCTCATCACATATAGTAGGATAGGATATATTAGGGCTGATATTGTCCGTACATATCGAACTCCGTTATACGACGGAATTAGTTCTGCCTATACATCCCATGAAAATTCCAACGTCTATCTCATTAAACGGTAGTACAGGCTAGTTTCTTAGGTCTTGGGATATCGAAGGAAACCTTAATTACGGATGGCATTCGTTAGTGTTGGCATAAACATTTATAGTAAATTAATAGGCCATACTTGTAGCTATGGGTTTGCATCGTGTAGAGAACCTACTCAAAATAAGTGAGCTCAGGCTGTCTGTCAGTATGTTTCCCTCGAGCTCGCATCATTAATTGATTGTGACTTTTACTTATGGATGCTGTTAACCGGACTTATGGAATAATAATATCTGTATGACTCTAATGAATCTATTCTAGTGACTATTATATATATCTACCAAGTAACGGTATGATATAAAGGTGTGAAACTTCGACCATTGGCGTGAGGATAACTCAAAACCCCTGTATGGTCTATAACATTCGATACTAGTCTCATCACTCAGGTCTACATCTTCATATAACTGATTTGGTATGTGGATATATCTATATAACTCATTATATGATGGTAATTTAATGGGTCCTATTAACGTTATCTATTGAGGGAACTTTAGACAGGACAGATACTATGTCTCTTGCCTATAATTTCCTGAGGATTCCGTTCCTTAGTTGGACCTCTAATATTCTGTATATAAGTATATATAAATATACCTTTAGAATACATCAATACAGGAAGAATATTAATATTCACTACTAATAGTAATATTGGGTGATCCCAGCACATTAAATTGCATGCTTAATTAAGATGACGACTAACCTACGACATGAATACTCATTTCCTGGTGAGAAGTATGGCTAAGATCAGAAGATATCTATAGTCCATTTTCCATCGTGAATCCTGCGCAGTATCAGCGACTTTAAACAAACACGGACTACTTATCTTGTATGGGTAATAGGGTAATATCTCAAAGCATACGTTTAGTACGTTCATTGAGTATTATAATGACTCCCAGTTATACTCTTCGGTCTTATGAACGATATGATTACTTTCGCTATCAGTATATATATATCAGTAATAACTAATGCATAATGATAGTAGTAGGAATCAAACCTCGGTGATCTATAGTTTCTACTGTATCTAATTGGGTATAATAGTCAGATGAATCCTGCGTACGCCTAATATAGGAGTCTGTTAATGAGATACTTTCAAAAGTATGTGAAACAGTCGCTGCGATCACTGCGGACGGCGTCTTCGAATCTCAAGGTATGTCTACTTTAAGATTCGCTAGTGTGACAATCGTCTCTATTCGCGACAACATGAGCTTGGACGCTCCTAGTTCTGCACACTTTTTGTAGTCATGTCTGGGTGGTTATTTAGCTCACTTACATTATACAGGTTGTAAATTGTTATGATTAACTTATAACATAAACTATATATATATACTATTAGTAATACATTATCATGTATCTCAGTATGTTTTAGAGCTCATGTCTTATGAATTAACCTATATTAGTTTATTCTTCAATCCTTTATTCTCAAACTATACTCATCAGTTTAAAGACGTAATTTGTTTAATTAATACTCATTGGTAACATTGAACCGCGTTGATGGTACCACTTGCGTGGAAACGAAGAACCGAATCAATAAAATTGATTCTCAGTAGTAGAATAATAAGTCCTCAATACTATCTATTTTATTTTATTGTAGCATATTTCACAGAAGCCATTAAAAATATATATAATATTTTATCCCATAATTCGACATTTGACTATATAGTTTGTGCCGCGGGTTTTGAATGTGACCACAGTGCGTCAAGTATACATAACTTATAGTAACATATTCGCCATTACCTTTCTTTTTAAATGAATTTAAATATATCGAACTTATTTAATTCCTTAACTAATATTTTTACTTAATTTTAAACATCCGCTTATCGGTGATATTTAACTACCGCGTTATATAGTAACGATACGTAAACTCGTGAGACACTATCCTGTATATACTTATATATATATATATATATAACTATCTATATAATAATTATATTAGTATTATATGATACTATTATACTAATTATATATATATATTATATTATATTATTTAATATTATATAATATATTATATATATATATATATATATATAATATATATTATTATACTTAATATTAATATATTATATAATAATACTATAGTTATATATATATATATGTTTAATAGATATTATATTATAAATTATTATATATATATATATAATATATAATTATATATATATATTATAATAATATATATATATATATATATATAATATATAATATTACAATAAATTATTAATAATACTAATATTATATTATAAATATATTATTATATATATATATACTACGATAAGTCTCAGTAGATAACAAGTCATACTATCCAACATTACCTTGCCTTTCTATTTCATAAATATATTATCTATTATGTACTTGAAGTATATATTTATCTATGAGCATACGCCCCCCTCCCTAACTCTCTCGGTCTACATATGTGTGTACTTTATGATTGTATAGGCACCAGAACTCCTATACTGCCATATGTACAATCTCATTTCGGTTAGAAGATAATCTCTGTAGTCCTTAATTTTGATCAAAAATATAATCTCTCAGATAGTGTACCTCATAATAATATTTAACTTATTAGTTACAATTATTACAAATTTTATTAAAGTGATTGTAAATTAATAATATATTAATTAATAATTATAATTATATAATTATAAATAATATTAATATATTATTATTAATACGTTAATTAAATATATAGTAATTATATAAGTAACACTGTATATATCATATCGATATATATTGATTTATGTCGTACTTAGTGAATTTTTTTCTCTCAGATTAAAATTAATTGTTTTAGTGATACTGTGCTATATATACTTATACCTTCCATAGTACCTAAGGCTATATTATATATTATAAGGGGACTATTGGCGGATATATTCAGGTGCACCGGATTATCCGTGATATTAATCCTGAGTTATTTAAATTTCCAAGCCGGATATCCGGTTATTCGGCTATCCTGGCATACTTAATATTCACTATTACCGAGCATATAGTCGCTCCATATAATATACTGATATATTAATATATATATTATATATAATATATTATATAATATAATATAATATAAATATATATTATATAATTATAATAGTATTTCAAATAAATTTAAGGTGTTTATTCCTCACTCAGTTAAGTTAAGGTTATTATGCACAGTATTTCATATTATTTGTATTTAATAAATATATATATTAATATTAATAATATAAATATAAATTAATTATATATATAATTAATATATATATATATATATGATTGATATTAAATAATATTTATTATATATATAGTATATATATATTATTATATAGATATATATATATATATATATTAACATATATATATTATAATATTATATTATTAATATATATATATATTAATATTATATCTATTATATATTACTATTAAATTGAAATGTGATAATAAACTATCCTCATAGAAGCGCGAATATTGTTAGTTTATAGCCGATATTATATATAAAACAATATAGTATGCTAGTTGACTAATATATTATACTATAATAGTTAATATATATTTAATATATATTATATAATATTATAATTAAATATACTTATATATATATATTATTATATATATAATAATATATAATATAGTATAATATATATATATATATTATATATTATATACTATAATATTATTATTTATATATATATAGATATATATAATATATAATTATATATATATATTATTAATATATATAATTATATATATATAATATTATGTATAATATTATATTATAATATTATATATATATAATAAATTTATTAATTATCATTATAATGTATATTCATTTATATAATGATATATATATTAATTATATATAATATATATATATATATAATATATATATATATATATATAAAGGGTAGTTATTTTCAATAATTAAATTACGATTATTTCTTATAAAGTTATATATTGGTATTTCACTCTACTAATATAATTCATATATATAGAATGTAATGACGCTAATATTATTTCCTCTCAAATATATAGATTTATTATCATAATATAGTATATATTAGTATAGTATTATTATAGTATATTCAAAAATGTGGTGTAATTGTATATATTATAGTATATATATAATATATATATATATATATTATAATATATATTATATATAATATTAATATAATATATATAATTAATATATATTAATATATTTAATTATATATAGTTTATATTATATATATATATATAATATACTATAATATATATTTATATATTTATATTATTTATGATTCCTATACCCTATTACCTGAGATGTAAAATTAATCCGTTATAGATAATGAGTGACATTCTATCATACGTTCTTCTAATCATTTTCATTAGCTCAATAATAATATTTAATTATATCTTTTCATAAGAAATTCATAAATTCAAAGTGACTGAGAAACCGAACTTTCAGATAATTATTTCAAACTTGCATACGCAAGATCAGGAGAAATTAGGTAGCGGATATGACTCTCGTGAGCGCGCAGCGTGCACTTTGATATATATCGGCCCTCCAGATCTCGTTTTGAGACCAGTAGACTCAACTGACCAGTATGGATAATTATTATTGTGTACATAAAAATCGAAATCAACAATGATAAATAATCGATTTGTCCTTATTTAGTTGGGAAAAACTATGCAAGTAAAAGTATATAGTTCGACTGTGTCTTAATCTTCTAGTGGGGAACCTCCTCTATGCACTAGATATAGATCTGAAAGTTTTTGGATAGAAAAGTATTTGGAATATTGTAAAAGGAAACAAAATGGGCGCATAATGATTATTTGAAAATATGTGTGCTACGTAATACCCTTCTCAATGGTGATGGACGTTTGCTCAACTGAAGAGTTTCTAGTAATAATAATGTTAGATATTAGTTATAATATATAGTGACAGAGAAATAGGTGAGTATATATCTATATAGGAACAATCGTGCTATGTGGAAAGTAGAGTTTTAGTTTATAATAGATATTATTTCGTTGTCCTAATAAAGATAACTTAAAAATATTAATTGATTTAAGATATCATAAACTATAATAAAAATAAATAAAATATTTCAAGTATAATATTTTATTTATTACTCCATGTTCTGTATATTTTATATATTAAATTATTCTTATATCATTATTATTTTTAACGTTCAATATAATTTCTTCTCTATAAGTCATAATACGTGACTATATTATAGGTACAGATATAAATTTCTATAGAATTGGATAATGAGTTGAAGCTTGTAACTATATAATAAAAGTCTGGCAGAAATCTTTTTATATATATATGTTTATAGTTGGACTAAGTAAGTTAAGTTAGTAGTGAGCCGCAAATATGGGTAATAATTATTTCTGCCTTCATTTAAATTTTATATATTTAATGCATTTATTTAAGGCATATGTAAAACTATTATATTCACTCCCTAAATATACTTGTGAAAAATACCAAGTAATTAAAAAATATAATTATTATGACTATATGCTTTGATTCTTTATAGTAACTATAGTACGTTCAGTGCTACTTGTACAGCTAGCTTACTCCTTTTTATATATATATACAGATGAGTATAAATATTTTTAAATGATATCTTGAAATATTTCGTGATAAGTATACAGTTTCTAATACATATTGCAGCAATTATATATATTTAGGCTCTCATAGTCATTTATAGGTGTTTCTAGCAAGTAATTGTCGGTATTTATGCCGCTACGCACTATTTCACTATAAAGAGGGAAGCTTTACGGAAACTCTATGGCATTTTTGGTAGTAGCATTTTTACGAACTCATGTGATGTAAAAAAATTCTAAATAGCTTGATATACGATATCATTAGTCATTATATAGTTCTGATGCACAAATGGTAAGGCTCGCGATGTGAAGCCTATCCTTGAATGTTTGGATGTGAGATTAGTTATATACTCAGATTTATTACTTTGATATATATTGTTAATTATTATGGGTGTAGTTTGCATTAGGTATTTTCTTCGCATGTAGTAATGTTATCCTCATGTTTAGTATATATATATATAAGTTATTGTAGGTGATTATTATTTATTTCATTATGATTATATAATTATTATTATTATGACTTATTATTATTATTATATTAAATACTTTAGTTATTACAAAAAATATCTTTATATTATTGATTTTATAATTATATGACGTTATATTATTATTTTTCGAATTAATTATTATCTATATATTTAAGATTTTATATTGATTATATATTATGTATTATTATTATTATTCATATTATCTGATCTCTTATTTCTGCATTTGATTATTATTATTCATGTATTGTTAGAAATGACAGACTGCTCAAGTCTCTATTATGGATGTATTAAATTGTTTAAGGGGTTGTGTCTGAGATATTTACTTAAAACTTCTATAATGCAGTATTTTTTGTAATTACATTCATAAGACAATATTAATACCTTATTATCTGTTTGTAGTAGATGTTTCGACAATAGAGTACTAGTTGAAAATACTACTCAATATTCATATACTATACTATTCTACTAAGAACAAATACATACTGAGCTAGCATTACGTGACTACTTACTGAGCATAAACTACTACCACTACTTCCGACTTACTGAGTAACTTTCTGTCACTAACTGCGTTACTAAACTGACTGACATGAACTAGAATGCATACTTTAAAGTACTTAATAAATACTAAAATACAGATGAGTCTCATAATAATGAATATGATAAAGAATAACTACAATGAATATTATGATGAACATTGAAAAATTGGCAATAATTGATATCTCTCATAATAGATGAAAGTAATATATAATTTATTATTCTCTGATACTGAGATAATGATCACATTACTAGATCCTCTCTAATAATAATAATAATAAGATGATATTGTCTCATAGAAATTGTAAAATATCTGATATTATCAATAATCAATTAATAATTAATAATTAATAATTAATTAGATATTATAATGATTTAGGACTCGACGGTTTAATGATATCTATTTCTTTCTTATGATTATCGTTATTCCCTACTCTAGGATTGGATATAGTAATATGGTGTGGTGTGTTATTTTCCCGACATTCCATACAGACATTGTAATAAGTCTCACCATACCCAGTATGCGGGAAGTACGTTAGCAGTAAACGCAAGGAACTGATCACTCACGAGGCGAAGATTTGAAAGCTTAATAAACACTGTTTGTGACCAACGATAAATTGCCAGTTACAGCTCTCTGAGCAAATGTCTTCTGTGCGGACGGCCAAAAACAATCATCCACGGTGAGAGGAGACTTCTTGTTTCAGATCAGGCAAAGGTTCGATGGCGTATGTTGTGGTTGACAAGCATAGACAAAAGATGATGACCAGAATTTGATCAGATACATGTATTTTGTCCTTTTTTCCTCGGCCTCTACTGGCAACTACTTTTAACAAATCCCACGATGTGATTTACACGACGAAACAGAACAACTTAATACATAATGAATTAATAATAATAATCATAATCGAATAATAATAATAATAATAATAATAAGAATATTAAAAATAATAATAATAATAATAATAATAATAAAATAATAATAATAATAATAAATTTTTTCTTTTTTCTTGTTTATCAGGCTTCTGTTCTTCTTTCTTGTCGCTATGTTATGTCTTCTTCTTAACTTCTTCATTCTAGTCGTTATTCTCTTTCATCTCTGCGATGTACAATCTCATATCGGTGTCTATCTTCTTAGAAACGGAGATTGAATTATTCCGATGCTCTTAATATTATTATTGGCATATATTATCTCAATTATAATTAGTATTAATTTTGCTTAATTGTGTAGGAATATATTATTTCTTTCATGTTAGTATTTTTATTATATTGAGGAACTGGAGTTTACTATTCATCTCTCATTAAAAATGATGAAATGGGACTTCTTATATTTCAATACCGAGCAGTCTCTTATTGCAATTGCTCTGGTTTAATCAGGAACAAGGTAACACATCATCAGACTATTGAATTCGGATGAATTTCTATAGCTGAAAATTTCTTTTTTTATAAATAATATAAACTTGCAACATTAATTTATCTAAAACAATCGCATCGAATCA
>JABUQX010132616.1:42500-66302 GCA_015478945.1 Trachelipus rathkii | reverse complement strand
CTCTTTATGCTTCGTTCAGTTCAGATTTGGGTGTTTTAACCGTTTTCCGCATTTATCGTGAAACGCTTTCGCACGTTTTCGTGCGCCGCTTCAATAATCATAATAATCATAAGTAATCATAATAATAATAATAATAATAATAATAATAATAATAATACTATAATAATAATAATAATAATAATAATAATAATAATAATAATAATAATAATAATAATAAAAGCAAATAAACCAATCAGCAATATATCAATCATAATAAATAATAATCATATTAATAATCATAATAATCATAATAATCATAATAATAATCATAATAATAATCATAATAATAATCATAATAATAATCATAATAATAATAATAATAATAATAATAATAATAATAATAATAATAATAATAATAATAATAATAATAATAATAATAATAATAATAATAATAATCATAATAAGCGTCATCATCCATCAAAATAACGGCAATCACATGCCAATCTACGCTGGCGAAAACCATGCTCCCAGCAATAACGGCAGCACCAGCAATCTGGTCATTTTAATAACGGCAACGATAATTGCAACTCATACTTTTGTGCTTATCGCGATTATCGCAATCCTATCGATACCTTGCCCACTCAATAATTTCCTTAATACTGCCAAGGCGATAATTCCAGCCATTTTTATACTTTATCGCTTCTTCCCTCCATTCTTTTAATATTCTAAAACCTTATTCGTACTTATCCCAACCTCGAAACTAAATATGTTCTTTCCAAATCTTAACATTTTCTTTCAACTACAATATTTCGTTTCGTCTTTAACTTTATTTTTGATCACCTGGTTTTAAATGTTTTATTCCAACTATTACATTAGCTTAAACTTGATTGCTTTATTCTAAATTTGAATTTTAAACTTGACTTTATTCTAAACTTGAATTTTAAACTTGAACTTTATTCTAACTTGAATTTTCTTTCAGCTATTGCGTTAACTTAAATTTGACTATTCGTTTTCCTCAAATCCTCCTCGTCATCTACAGATAAAAACAACTTAAACTTTTACGAAATTTTACAATTAAACTTACCCGAATACGCGGGACTTTAGTTAACTTGTTACTGGTTTTCAATTGGAACTTTGATAATATGCTTTCTCGTTCTCCGTAAAAATCACCTTTATTTCACTCGTTATTTTGGACCAACTTTACGCAAAATTTCCACATATAAAAAGACGCGATTCCAGTACCGATTTTCTTCATTTCAGAATATTTAGTTGGTTTAGGGATTTCTTTAAATCGCCCTATTGTACGACAATATATATATATATCACTATACATATATATATCATATATATCTATATATCTATATATATATATATTCATACTCTTATATATATATATATATATATTTCTTTATATCACTATATAAACTATTCTTTCTTACATACAATATATATATATATATATATATATATATATATATATATATATATATATATATATATATATATATTTCCCAATGTATCTGGCAACTGCTGTAGTATTTCGTTTGTCAAATATTAATACCCCAATATAAAGAACTAGCAACTAGGGTCATGTGACCTCAATATAAATAATAAGGAAATGGGGTAACGTGACCCCATTATTAGGAACAAGATGCTGGGTCCTGACCCCAATATGAAGAACAAAAACTGACAAAACAAAGAACAAGCAACACTGGGGTCAGGTGACCCCAATATAAAGATCAAACAACTGAGCACATGACCCCTATATAAATAACAAGCAACTTGGGTCACGTGACCTATTATAAAGAACAAGCAACTGGGGGTCAGGTGACCCCAATATAAAATCAAACAACCGAAGGTCACATGACCCCTATATAAAGAACAAGCAACTTGGGTCACGTTACCCTATTATAAAGAACAAGAAACTATAGTCATGTGACCCCAATATAAAAATAATGAAATGGGGTACCGTGACCCCATTATTAAGAACAAGATACTGGGTTCACCTGACCCCAACATGAAGAACAAAAACCCAATACAAAGAACAAGCAACTGGGGTCATTTGATATTAAGATCAAACAACTGAGTCATATGACCCCTATATAAAGAATAACTTAGGTCAGCTGACCCTATTATAAAGAACAAGCAACTGGGGTCAATTTGACCCCAATATAAAGAACAAAAAGAGAGAAACGACAATGTAAATTACGGAACAGCTGGGGTCAGGTGACCTCAATAAAAAGAACAATCAACTGGGGTCAGGTTGCACTTAATATTGAGAACAAGAGTAAGGCCACATTGACCCATTTCAGAACGAAACGGCTACAAAAAGCAAATTATAGACCTGAAAAGAACTAAATCCATCGAGTTAGCAGTGCACAGCTATCCAAATTAGAAGATGACAACATCTTTTACACACCCTGCCAAATCTCTCTACCAATCATCTCAAACTCTCTTCAGATTCGCCTCACAAAACCAAATCATCCGGATATAATAGGTAGGGCACGTTTCACTCTCTTCCATTCTCCATAATTCTAACACCATCCTCTGCCACCCTCACCTCTAGTTCTTTCATAACCCCAGCCAAATAAAAATCAAAAAACTTATTCCGTTAGTAACGAATTGTAGATAACGTATCCACTACCTATATATATAAATAATATATATATATATATATATATATATATGTATAGCATATATATATATATATATATATATATATATATAACTTAACTTAACTTAACTCTCTTCTCCACTATCTTCTCCTTATATATATATATCATATATAACTATCATATATTCCCAATGTGTCTGGCAACCTTAGAGTATTTAGCCATATGTTCATACCCAATATAAGAAGCATTCGTCATGCATTCAATACAGACAATTAAGTGCCATTGTTTATTTATGAAGTCTTAGTTCCAGCAGCCCAATATAGAACAAAATCTGACAAAACCAAAGAACAAGCAACTTGGGTCACGTGACCTTATTATAAAGAACAAGCAACTGGGGTCAGGTGACCTCAATATAAAGAACAAGAAACTGACAATGTAAATTACAAGGAACTGAGGTCCGTGACCGCAATATAAAGAACAATCAACTGGGGTCAGGTTACTTGAGAAACGCAAGCTTTGTCGTGGTACTTTTTTTGGTACGTTTTGGATCGTGCAACATTTGATAATGGTTTGCGAGATGAATTAAAGGAATATTTTTAACGAATATATTTAAGGCGTTTTTGATTTGGCAAGAATTCTTCTAAACGGAAGAAGTTCTTCGCTTTCCCTTTGATTTGTCAATATTCTTTCAAACGGAAGAAATATCGAATTCGGGAATTTTTGAATTTTTCTTCCATCCGTAAGTTGCTATTTTTCGTTCTTAACGTACGTGAGTTTTTATTTATGAGTTTGTGATGTCACATGAAGTCGTAAAAAAATGTTTTTTTAATGTTTTAAAGTTTTCGAACCACTATTTTATCTTCGAAATATATTAATTATGTTATTTTCTAAAGAACTGGTGAAATATAATTATAAAAAATTACAAAATTGAAAATTTTTAATTCTCTTATTATTCGTTGTTGTGACGTCACTTGAAAGATCATATATATATATATATATATATATATATATATATATATAATATGTGTATGTAGTAATAATAGCCTCATGTGCTATGTATAACAATATTATACATGTATGTGTACCCAGTAATATGTATGTATAATAATAACCAATAATAATAATATACCAACAATAATAATAACCAACCAGTAATATATACATATGTGTACTGTATAACATATATGCATATATATATGCATATATATATATATATATATATATAATAATAATATGTAATAATAATATAATAACAATAATAATAATATAATAATAATAATATATATCATCTAAAAATATAATAATAATATATAATAACATATATAATAATAATATGCTAACTAATATATTTACTTTTTAAAGGCAATGTGAGACCCAAGGGTATACCGCACCGATGGCAGGAGTCGGGGCCTCTCGGCTTCTTCCGATGAACGACGGGGTAGGTTCTTCCCCCTCCCGGGAGAAGTCTCGAAACCCCCGCTCTTTGGTATTTAGGTGTCGCAGGGAGTTTCTCACCTCCTACAGGAATTATCAACAATCCCCACTTGTTCCCCCGTGGACTCGAGCCCCCTACTTTGTGTAAATACTATATATATATATATATATATATATATATATATATATATATATATATATATAATATATAACATATATATATATATATATATATATATATATATAACAACCAACCAGCCAACATATATGTGCACGGCCAGGGGATCGATTAACGAGGGCGGGAGGGGACGTTTTCCGCCTTTGCTGAAGGACGGAGAACCCCACGACCCATCACCGAAGGCGGGAAACTCAGAGACACGCTCCTCAAGGAGAGGGGGGAAGCAGATCACCACCCTGTCAGTTCCGCCAGGCGAGGACCCATTCACTCCCATCGGTGCTGCTGGGGTTGGTTAAAAAAATTGAAATATGTATATGTATATATATATATATGGCAAATATAGCAGCAACAGCAACATATATATATATATATATATAATAATATATCTCCTCTATATATATATATATATATATATGGTAGTTACTTTGCATGAATATTTCTAGAAAAAATTGCGGGTTGCCAGTTTCTTACTTATGTGTAAGGATTTCGCTGTCTTTTAGACGTTGGCATTCGTACTATCATCCCAATTTTAAAACATCTTTTTTTTTTAATATACACACACACACAGACATATAAACACTTCTACAATCTCTTTCTATATTTTATATATATATATATATATATATATATACTTTCTTACTATGTAGTAACTAATGCAAATGCTAATAACTGTTCTACTATCAACCCAGTTTCTTAATAAGTGTAAAGGTTTAGTCTGCTTTTTAGAGTTGTTCTACTCATACAACAGATTTTTATAGAGTTAAATCTAGTGTTTTTAACTTTACAACTAATTCATTTCGTAGAAGAAAAAAAAATTATTTGTCGGTCTCTTTAGGAAAAAAGTTACAGACTGGCAAAAGTTGTGAATATTCCCATAGGATATTTTCGTTTATCGCACTGTGCGAATCAAGAGACTGTAAAGAAAAAGAGAAAGAGTAGCCTAGTCATAGTTGCCAGATCAACTGGGCCATAGTTGCCAGTATATAACTAGACCATGGATTTATAAGGAGATATATATATATATATATGTAATAACCAACCATATATATATATATATATATATATAGTATGCTAATATAGCAGCATATACTGCTATATATATGTATATACCACATATATCATTCTTTCTTTCTGCTGCTCTAATAATAATAATATAATAACTATTAAATAAATATATATCTATATATGCTCTGCTATATATATATATGTATAATATATATATATGTGATATTTAGTTTAGAAAAGCCGCAACTATCATCGATCCATATCTCAAAAACTACAATAGTTACAGGAAAAGGAATACATTGTTTACGGAATCTGGCAAAAATTTTATTGCGGAAACTAAAAAAAAAAAAAAAAAAAAAAAAAGAAAGAAAGAAAAAATCATATCTCCAGCTTCTAATAGCTAGCAAAGAATACATTTTGGAATCTTGCTAAAATTTTAATTAGGAAAATGTAAAATAAATAAATAAATAAATAAATAAAATAAATATTGGCTATTTTTTTAGGAGCAGGGGTTATATATATATATATTATTTGTAAGGTATTACACGGCAATGTAGGGGCTCAAGCCGACGGGGAACACAGGAGGGACGTTTTCCATACCCCCGTAGCTGAGGGGCGGAGGAACCCCCGACACCCAAATGCCAAAGAGCGGGGTTCCGGGGCCTCAGGAGGAATTGGTCTACCCGTAGTTCCGGAAGGTGAGACCGGCTCCCTGCTATCGGTGCGAGTATACCCTTAGGGTATTCTTTAGTAAAAAGAAAAAAACAAAAGAGATTCAATAGAAAGTCTATTTATTTTTAACGAGTAACAATAAAAAGGTCTCTAAATAGCTCTCTAATCATATTACTATAATTATTAGCAATAATATTTTTATTTTTATTTTTACTTCTATCTAAGAACCCACCAGGGCTTCAAAAATGTATTCTTCGCGCCAACCCGGCTGAGATGCTACCCTTCTTTTTACATTTTCCACCTAAAATTGAACCAGCATTCCAACGTATATTCCCTTTCCTAACTGGCTATTGCCAGTTTTGAACAATGGTGATGATAGTTGTCGCTCTAAACCAATTATCACCGTATAACTTAGCCAACCTTATATATGCTTTGCTCAACTCTTGCTTAACAACAATATATAACATAATAATATATAACAATATAAATATAACTTTTCTTTATATATTTATACTGTGTATATATATATAGTAGCAATAACTAATAATATATATATATATATATATATAATAATATATATAGCATAATAAAATATAACCATATATATAATATATATATATCACTAACCTTAATAATCAGTATCCGGAATCTTCCGATTCGGTTTGAGCTTTCTGTTGATATTGAACGAAGAATTCATTATACAGATCAGCAATTGCCAACCACATGTGATGATTCTTTCTTTTATAAAACGTTTTATGCTACCGATTAAAAAGCTCTGCAGTGTGAATTTTTTTCTTTTTGTTTGTATATGTGCACCCTAAACACTTACTGTATTATCAGATAAAGAACAACCTGCCATTTTTATCACAAAAATTACAAAAATATGTGGCCGTATATGCGCATAATATTCCGCACATAAGTTTAAAACTGATTATTTTGCCGCCTTTTGGAAGCTTAGGCTAGGGTTTTGAGTTTATTTCGGAAGCCTACGTCTTTATCAGGATTTGCTGAGATTTATGTTATTGAAGGTAAGCGTCAGAAGAACAAACACACTACACATATATATATAATAATATATGTAATAATAAATAATATCATATATATCTATAATATCTAATATATATCAATAATAATAATAATATATATCTAATATAATATAAATAATACATAATATATCATATAATATATATATATATATATATAATAATATATATATAATATATATAACTATATATATATGTAATATATACTTATAATAATATATATATAATATGTCCCAATATATATCTATATATAATATATATATATATATATATCATATATAATATATATTTATATATATATATGTATATATATATATATATATATATATATATATATATATATATATATATATATATATAATAAGGACTTTCCCTTTTAAAGGATGTTAACCGATATATATCGAAGAGCGATGTAAACGATTTTTTTTCGATTATTTCAAGGCAATAAAGCGTGAAGGTTGACAAAAAGTTTTTTTTTTTTTACACTAAAGGAATACCCAAGATTAAATAGCAAAGATGTCAAAGAGTCAGGGTCTCTCGGCCTCAGCGGGGGACGACGGGGGGGACTTCGTCCCCCTCTGTCCCTCCGTCGGCTCGAGCCCCTTAAAATAAATAAAAAAAAAATTAAAACAAAATTAACATATAAAAATTAACATGATATAAAAAGCAACATGTGGCAACTTTTTCTCTTCATCTATTGGAGTTTAAGTTAATACGTCACAGTGCATGGGTAGACGATTAGTGTTCAGCGATTATTTCGATATCTGATATTTTTATTATAACATCCTTTTAAAGGGAAAGTGCCTATATATATATATAACCTTATATATATATATATATAATAATATATATATACTATATAATAATAATAACCAGCAATAACATAACCTTATATACTACTATATATACTCATATATATATATATGGTTAAAAGGTTACTTTTCTTTCCCTGTCAAAATATGATTATTTGATTTTTACTGTATATATCGTTCTCCATAAATCTGATAAAGAAGATTATAAAAACAAAAAGAATTTCAAGTGAATTAAATAAATATTCAACAGTAGCAAATATCAACCCATAAATGGGCAAATGAACTCACTTGTTTACAAGAAAAATTAAACTATAAATTATATTTTTAAAAGACGTAAATTATTATTATTACTTGAAATGAATGTAAGTGACATATACAAAATTTGTTCAAGTGACTGCGGCACTTTTAAGTTTTTGCAATATTTCCAATTAATTGTGACGAATAAGAAATGTAACGCATGTAATATTGAATGTGACATTAAAAAGAAAAAAAAGCCGAAAATTTTTTATAAAAATTTTCGGGTGTTCAAAACTAACGAATACCCACGTAGACCGCATTGATACCAGGAATCGGGGTCTCTCGGCCTCTAGGTGGACTGCGGGGGGGACTAATCCCCCACTCCGGGGATGGTCTCCGGAACCCCGCTCTTTGGTCTTTGGGTGTCGCGGGGTTCTCGACTCATCCCACTCCGGGATATGAAACATCCCCCCCTCCGTCCCCATCGGCTCAAGCCCCCTAAAAGGGTAAATACCCCCTTTGCCATTGCTGCATATACAAAATTTGGCACAAATCTGTGTCAACGATGCTACGTAACGTCTTAAGCACGCCCATATATATATATATATATATATATATATATATATATATATGCTCTTTCTCTATATATATATATATATATATATATATAACATATATCTTAACGCTATAATAATAACACCTATACTACTCTCTATATATATATATAATTCTTTTCACTAAAAATTTAAAATTAAACTTTCGTATTTTACCATTTTCCTGGCTTCTTATGAATGGTTCCAATGTATCGATATTTCAAATATTTTGATATTTCAAATGTACTCGATTCGATAGGTAAGAAAGTAAACATTGTCCTATATATATATATATATATATATATATATATATATATATATATATATATATATATATATATATATATATATATATATATATAAAAATAATAACATATATACAATAATAATAATATATAACATAACATATAACATATATATATATATAGCACTAAAAAGATAAAAAGAACTTATTTAAAAGTATCATATATAATATATGTATATATAGTAGTAAAAGTAAAAATAAGACTTAATTTTAAGTAAAGGAACTTCACACCTATAAAGGGAATATAAAAGAAATAATTGTTTTGCTTTTGAGAATCATGCTGAGCTTCTAGCTTGAGAACGTTTCTATCTTTCTCCCACACCCTCTCTTTATATGTAATATATATATATATATATATATATATATATATATATATATATATATATACTACTATATACTGATATATCCATATAGGTCTTTTCCGTTAAAGCCCCCACATCGATATATCGATTATTTCATTAAACTATCGATCCCTATTATTTTATTTAATAAATATAATAATTTTTTTTTTATAAAAATGTGAAGTTCATTTTCATTTATTGTTTTTGTCTTTTTATATTTTTATATTTTAAAATTTTTTTATTTTCGCTCGAAATTAATAAATAAACAATAATTTATGCATTCATTCTTTCATTGCTAGGAAGCCTATAATGATATTTCAAAAATCAAAAACATGGATTGTAAACATTTAAGTGTGAATCATGCAGAAAATTTTGTAAATCCCAATAATGGTTTCAGTTATTATTCTTTAATTTTTGCTTTAGGTTAAGTTAGGTTAGGTTAGGTTAGGTTAGGTTAAGTTAGGTTAACTTACGCAACTAACCTAACCTAACAGCATAACCTAACCTAAATTTCAAATTTCAAAAAACGTACTTTTCATAGTCCTAAAATTGTAATGTGAAAATTTAAGAAAAACCGTAAATTTTAGTTCATATTTTTATTCAAAACGGGTTTTCAACAATAGCTAAAAAAAAAAATAAAAAAATTTAAAAAAAAAAAAAATAAAAAAAAAAAAAAAAAAAATAAATGAAAATGAACTTAACATTTTTATAAAAAAAATTTATTATATTTATTAAATAAAACAATAGGGATCGATAGTTTAATAAAATAATCGATATATCGATGTGGGGGCTTTAACGGAAAAGAACTGCTATATATATATATATATATTACCATATATATATTTTATATCTTTATATCTCTATATATATATATATATATATATATATATATATATATATGTATATATATACACTATATATATATATATATATATGAAGGAGAGAGAGGTAAAAATGCGGTTTTTGGCATAATAATTCAGAAAGGACCGGGAGGTATCTCCAAAAACTATAACACAGAAAACCAGTTACATATTTGAATCTGACGTATAAGAAGCTTAATTATCAGAAATTAACCAATAATAATATCATCTATATCATCTAATAAAACCAATAATAATAATAATAATATATATATATAGTAAAATATCATCAATATATATAATAATAATATATATGCTCATACTCAATAATAATATCACTTAATATCATCACTCTATACCAGTCGTTCCATGGGAGACGAGATCGCAACAGATACCCTAGAGTAGACCACATAGATATCAGGAGTCAGGGTCTCTCAGCTCTAGGTGGACGACGGGGGGTCTTCGTCCCCCTCTGTAAATTGAAGTTCAAGGAAGCATATATTTCCAGTAGGGGGCTCGGTAGAGACAAAAATAAAATAACGTATGTTACGTTGAATTACACGGCCTCTAAGTCAAGTTTAGGATAGGTTTGGTAAATTCGGATAAATTGACTTATACGGCTTTGGTATTATTTTAATAATGTAATTTTCAAAGATATTTACTATATTAAATACCTAAATTAATTAAAAATAAATAAATAAATAAAGCACACTCTCTGACATCTATATTAGCGAGAAAATAATTAATAACTAAACACAAGTCGTAATCAATTCATAAAATTTTTAATTAAAAAAAAAATAAATAAATAAAGAATCAAACATTAATGAGCTTCACACCACAAGTAATTTTCGTCGTGAAATTCACATGAACACAAACAAAAGACATCATAAAATAAATAAATATTCGAAAGTAGGCTATATGTACGATTTGAGTAGCACTTTATTTCACTAAAATAGTTTCATACCTATAAATTTATTAAAAAAATACTGATATATAAATTTGGGAGTTATTCTCTTATTTTCTATTCAACATTCATTCCATTCGTTCACAATTATTCTAAAGCTTCTAGCTTGTTTATTCTTCTAATATTCTCTCCCAACTAATGGTGTTTCCTTTGGTGCCAGCTCTTTTGAGACATTCCTTTCTACTTCTATCAACTACTGATTCCCGCTCTTTCTCTCTTTTCGCCTATTAGCTCTTTTTCCCTCCCACTATCTCTCTCTTTCTTCTCTTTTCCGAAGTTATATTTTAAAGAGAAATTTGGGACACAAGTGGGACGTTTTCGGGATTCAAGTTTTGGGGATGATCCCAAATGAGGAATCTTTACTTTCGGGATTTTGGGACTCTAGGAAATCGTAAAGAAATGATTCCATTTTATGGGTCATTAAACATAAAATTGTGTTAGAGAAGACAGTTTAAAATGTATATTTGTAAATAGATTATTGCAAGATTTTAGTAAAACCAGTGAGTCATGGAAATTAGGATCATAGAAAAACTAAATGTTTAGAGGAATTGCTATGCTGACTTAACAATAACATTAGTTTATATCTTAATTGAGTAATATCTATAATTTTACGATATATACTATATATATATATATATATATATATATATATATATATATATTTTTAATATATATATATATATATATATATATATATATATATATATATATATATATATATATATATATATCTTTCTTTTTCTATATATATGTATATATATATATATATATATATATTTCCCAATGTATCTGGAAACTGCATTAAAAACTTCGTTTGCCAAATATTAATACCCCAATATAAAGAACAAGCAACTAGGGTCAAATGACCCCAATATAAAGAATAAGAAATGGGGTAACGTGACCCCATTATTAGGAACAAATACTGGTTCTTTCCCTGACCCCAAACGCAGAGACAAAAGGACAAAACAAGGAACAAGCAACTGGGGTCAGGTGACCCCAATATAAAGATCAAACAACTGAGTCACATGACACCTATATAAAGAACAAGCAGCTGGGGTTACGTGACCCCAATAAAAAGAACAAGCAACTGGGGTCAGGTGACCCCAATATAAGGACAAGAAGCTGACAATGTAAATTACAAGGAACTGAGGTCTGTGACGCAATATAAGAGAACCTATCACTTCAGGGTGAAGGGTGCCCAATATTGGCTGGAATTGGGGCCCATAACTTTAATTTAAAGACAAACAACTACAAAAGCAAAAATTATAGACCTGATGAGAACTAAATCCATCCCGAGTTGGCAGAATTACGCAGCTATCCAAACTAGAACAACATCTTTTACTCACCCTGCCAAACTCTCTACCACAATCATCTCAAACTCTATTCAGATTCGCCTCACAAAACCAAATCATCCGGACATAATAGGTGGGGCACATCACTCTCTTCCATTCTCGCAGTTCTAACACCATCCTCTGTCACCCTCACCTCAGTTCTTTAATAACCCCAGCCAAATAAAAATCGAAAAACTAATTCCGTTAGTAACGGAGTAGCGGAGTAACGTATCCTGCCCACCTCTCTCTCTCTCTCTATATATATATATATATATATATATATATATTTCCAATGTATCTATATATATATAACTAATATATATATATATATATATATATATATATATATATATATATATATATTTATATATATATATATATATATATATATATATATATATTTCCAATGTATCTGGATACTGCTGTAGTATTTCGTTTGCCAAATATTAATACCCCAATATAAAGGAACAAACTAGGGTCTGCAGTCCAATAAAGAATAAGGAAATGGGGTAACATGACCCCATTATTAAGAACAATATACTGGGTTTACCTGACCCCAATATGAAAAAGGCAAAAACTGACAAAAACAAAAAGAGAGCAACTGGGGTCAGGTGACCCCCAATATAAAAGATCAAACAACTAAGTCACATCATGACCCCTTTATAAAGAACAAGCAACTTGGGTCACATATTACTATTATAAAGAACAAGCTTAACACAAGCAAATTCAGTGACCCCAAAAAATAAAACAAGAAACTGACAGTAAATTACAAAAGGAACTGAGGTCCGTGACCGCAATATAAGGAACAATCAGCTGGGATACTGATAAATTATTGAAGAACAAAAAGGAATAGGAAGTTTATCTTTAAATCTAAAACAACAAGCAACTACAAGCAAAATTATAGACCTAAAAAGAACTAAATCCATCGAGTTAGCAATGCTCAGCTACCCAAATTAGAAGATGAAAACATCTTTTCCACCCTGCCAAATCTCTCTACCAATCATCTCAAACTCTCTTCAGATTCGCCTCTCAAAACCAAATCATCTATTAATAGGTAGGGCACCCTCACTCTCTTCCATTCTCCATAATTCTAACACCTCCTCTACTTACCCCTCACCTCTAGTTCTTTTCATAACCCCAGCCAGAATAAAAATCAGAAAAACTAATTCCATTAAATAGCTTGAATTATAGATAACATTATCCTGCCCACCTCTATATATATATATATATATATATATATATATATATATATATATATATAACAACCTTTATATATATATATATATATATATAACTATATATATATATATATATATATACTTTATATAACATATATATATTTATAGATCCTACCTAATAACCATATATATATATATATATATATATATATATATATATATATATCATAACATATATGTATATATATATATATATATATATTATAATATATATATATATACTCACTTCTTTATAGACATAAATACAACTTTTCAATTTTTAAAAGAATAGTATATTTTGGGATTATAAATTTGTGTGAAATATAGTGTATATAACAATAATAATATATATGTGTAATAATATAATATATATATATATATAATATATATACTTTCCTCTTTATATATATATATATAATAATAATAACTTAATATAATATAATAACTCTTTCTTTCTAACTTAATATATGAGGAAACTTTTCAATGAAGAAATAATAAAGGAAATATATACATACATATCTGGAGACGTTTATATATATCTAACCATATATGTGTATGTAATATAATATGTGCCAGCTGCTCTCATATAATAATAATAATATAATAATATGTAATCTAAATATCATATATCTAATAATATCATCTAATGTAGCATTAATATAATATGTAATAATAATAATAATAATATATATGTAATATGTATAAATATCATCTATCTTTATAATATGTAATATATGTGTAGTAATAACCAATAATATAATAATAATATTGTGTATATGTGTATATTATATGATAATAACCAATATGTAATAATCTAATAAATATACAAAATAATATAATACATCATCATCAAATCTGTATCTGTAAATAATAATTTCTAATATCTAATATATAATATATATATATATACTTTCTATATATATATATATAAATATATATATATATTATATATTATATATATATCTATAATATATATATATTATGGAACCTTATTTTATCTTTCAACCTTTTTTTTATTTGGACCAAATAATTTTTGGGAATCTCGCCATTTTTGTAGCTATTTCGTGATTATTCTTCAAACGTTCAGGAAGAACATGAAAGCACATCTATCTACTTGTCAACCTTAACTATCCATTCATCTAAAAATCTTTCTACTCAACCTCGTCTCTCTCTCTCTCAATCCTTAAAAATGTGAGTCAATATATTTGTGATGACTCTCTCATATATATATAAATATTTAAATATATATAAATATATATATATATATATATATATATATATATATATATATATATATATATATATATATATATATATATATATATATATATATATATATATATATATATATATATATATATATATATATATATATATATATATATATATATATATATATATATATATATACTACATTATATATATATATATAAGTCATGAAAAGAAGTGGTGGTGGGCCAGTATGTTTGTTGATTACTGATTTCAAGTAATTTCATTCAATGCAGGATGGTGTAAAAAACTCTAAATGAAAGGAAGTAATTTTCACCTTTATATATATATATATATATTAATATATAATAATATATATATATATATATATATATATATATATATATAATAATAATAATAATATAATAATATATATAATATATATATATATATACTCTATATATATATATATATATATATATGACCGATGGATTTCACGTTTCTGATTTCATAAAACACAGATTTTTGATTTGGAATAATGGTGAATTCAACTTTCCCTTCAGAGGTTATTGTTTAACGTTTTTAAACTTTAATTAAACTCTTGATTGCCGAAGCTAATGCTACAATATTCTCAAGTAAGATACAAGAATGCCCATCCATCTACCACGAAGGTATTTGCCAGTGTGCACTATCTATTACTAAAATTCAAAAGTAAGACTGATATTTGAATCATTAACTGAAAGTTATATATTCCCTGTATTTGACAATGTATATATATATATATATATATATATATATATATATATATATATATATATATATATATATATATATATATATATATATTTATATATATATATATATATATATATATATATATATATATATATATACTATATATCCTCTCTCCATCACTGGTAGATTAAAAGGCGAAAGGGCTACAAATTTCCCCGGGAGTTGGGGAAAAAAAATTCAGTAACCCAATTATTAATACTCTGGAACAGGGTTTCTCAATCTAAAGTTTGTATAGGGTTTACAGGGATGCTTCGATGATTACGGAAAGCCTAATCTAAATGATACAGATGTCAGAATTAATAAACAATTTAAAATGAATTTGCTTTACTTGTAATGCAATTACTGGTATTCGAGAAGGCTTTGACTGATGATGCCTTATCTTCGTTTTCCATTGAGAATACGATTGGCTTTTTGTTGTCATCTATTCTTCCAGAAGTCTTGCATATTGCTTTATAAATTTGTGGTCTTCTTTTCTTGAATTAGTGAGAAATTGTTTACCTTTGTGTGTACATCGTGTTTTGTACTGTAAGTGTATTTTGTGTTTATGCCAGAGAGGTGTATGATGCTTCAATGTCCCTATAATGTGTTTGCAAGAATTTTTAAGGCTGTTGAACATGAAAACTAAAATGTCAAGTATGACCTAATGTGGAGCATGACCTTCAAGTATTTCTTTCTATTGCCATTCCAAGAATTAAAAAAACTTGCTCTTAAAAAACTAGCACCTTCCTTCTACAAAAGTTTAATTCTGAATAATTATAAAGTAAGTAATGTTTTAACCCCTGCGTAAGCAGTATCATTATCATGCTGTTCATGAAGGAGTTAAAACTTTGGTACCTCACTACAGTTGTATCTTGCTTGAATACAATCATTACAATTTGAGTTATTTAATATCTAAAATATATATATATATATATATATATATATATATATATATATATATATACCTATATATATATATATATATATATACTATATATATATATATATATACTCCAATATATATCTCTACAAAGGAAATACAGTGGGGTTTTTCTCGGGGTCAGGGCCCCACTTATGAAATTTTCAAAATTGAATTTTTTTACAAATTCTTATATATATATATATATATATATATATATATATATATATATATATATATATAATATATATATAATATATATATATATCTATATATATATATATAGGTATATATATATATTACAATTCTCATAACTAACCATATACTCTATATATGTATATATGTAATAATAATATGTAATATGTAATAATATAATATATTATAACTCTTCTTTCTTTCTGTAATATATACATGTAATAATAATAATATATAACATATATTAATAATAATATATAATATATATAACTCGGATTAAATATCAATATATATATATATGTAATATATGTATTAATAATAATAATATGTAACTAATATGTAATAATAACTAATATTTATCATGTATGTAATAATAATAATAATAATAATAATAATAATAATAATAATAATAATATGTAATAATAATAATATGTATATAACTCTTCTCTATATATATTAGTAATATCATCTATGTCAATATATCATGTCTAATAAGCAATAAAATATGTATCTATATATCATCATACAATAATAATATATATATATATATATATATATATATATATAACAAGTTGTCTCATATATAATAATAATAATAATAATATATATATATTCATATATATATATATATATATATGTATATATATATATATATGTATACAGTATATAATAATATATATAATAGCAACAAAACATATATATAATAATAAATATATATATATATATATATATATATATATATATATATATATATATATATATATATATATTTTTATTATTATTATTAGGCTGTATCTAATTGTGTGAGTAGAATATTTACAGATACAACCTTAATACCAACGTAGTTATTATATTCGAATTAAGAATAATAAATTTACGACAGTTAAACTTTGAATTGATAAATGTTATGTGTTTCAATGCATAAATATAATAAATGGAATTATCAACCTATAGTAAAAGGAACGTAAACAACTTACTTGTTGACAAACTAACTTCTTATCCAATTAGTCCAAATGTAGGATTTGAAATTGGTAGTTTCAACACCAGTGTAATTAGAGTTAATACCACCGGCCTCTTAGTATAGGTAGTAAATAATTCCTTTACGCATCGATTGACTATTAATTTACGAAGATACGAAGATAAAGTTGACTTGAAGATTAAGCGTTAGTTAAAAGCATTACAATGCACTTGATGAAGTTACATTTAATCACGGTTTATAAGGCCTTAGTGATCATCCGATTTAACACTTTTTTATACTAACACTTAACAAATATAGGAAGGGAGTTCTATTTAAAATCCACTTCTTTCGAACGACAGAAATTAGTAAACTTTTTTACAGCACAAGTTCAATCAGCGACTTGACAGTACGAGGTCAAAAACGTAAAAGCTTTGATTTTGAATAAAAATTCCAGCACATCAACTCCAGATATTTAAGTTCCTCAAAAAGTGTTTCGATCATGATTCCAATATTTACAATTTAAAACACATAAAATCTTTTAAGGATAAATATAGATTTGGCAAAGAGTTAATAATTGAAATACATACGAATTTGAGACCAAAAGCATATTCAAACGCAAATTTTCTTTACGAAATATTTTAAGCTCTCGATTCGCATTCAATTTTGTATATATATATATATATGTATATAGTATATATAACAATATATATATATATATATATATATATATATATTCTATATAATATATATATATATATATAATAATAATCTCTATTGCGGCATTATTATATATTTAATTAGTCTTAAAATATTATCATTTTGTATTATTTTATGTTTAGGGAATAAGGTATGATAGTCTGATAACTCTAATCATAGGTACTTAAAGAGAAAAAGGTTGAGAATCACTTGCGCGAAGTATAACGCGCAAGACATACCGAATTATAAACAAAAACATTTTCTCATCATGCAAATTAATTTCAATAGAAGTGAATTTTAAAGAGCAATAATATAAAATAATATAAAATTTCTAATTTATATTTTATCCCATTACCATCGGAAAAATATTTTAATATATTAAAAATAGGAAACAAATTTGAATATCTTATATTTTAATTAGAAATTAATAGTTTAATAAACGTTCTTATGATTAAATAACTTAGGAGCTTTATTTTAATGGTGACTGAAAATGTATATATTCTTTCTACCATAATGTGCAAGCAGTTTGAGCCTTGAAAAATGCTTCAGTTTCAAAATTTTAAGATCGTAAACTAATTCGTTCATTGTTTTATCACTTAAAAGAATTAAAACCTGGTTTAAGAACTCTATGTAGTTATACGGTTAAATGATTGAATGCAACGTTACGGAATATATAAGTTACATTTGCAAACGTTTGCAGATAGATATAATTTAGGTATAAAGATTATTAATTGTTGCAACCTTCAATGAAGAAAAACTATTAAAGGGAAATTGAAACTGGATCTCCAGACCGTTACAAAATGTTATATTTATAGATGGCACCTTTTATATATATTTTTCTTTGTTTTTTTCTTTTTATCTTTTTTTAATGGTTTATACGTTACGGGCATTGTCCTATTCGAGGTGAGAAACTTAATAGGAAGTTTCTTATTATGATTCGCATGGGGAATCGAAAGAAAGTCTTCATACACTTGAGTCAATCGCTCTACCCGCCGTTATGTCTATCAACATAACATTTGTCTCATTACTACTTTGCATCATTAATTAAGTGTATTATACCCGTTATTAAAGATCACATTATAGATTTAGAGGTGAAAAAGATAATATTTAATAACATATTTTATACTCATATTGACAATTGGGTTTGAAACATGGAAAATAACGGTGAGGAAAGAAAGGAAAATCGGAGTCGCGGAGAAAGAAGGGGTGTTACGAATGATGCTAGGAAAATCACCAAGAAAGACAGGGTCAGAAACGTGTCGGTGAGAAAAGGTTGGAGTGGCGTCAGTAATAAATAGAATGGATTCAGCAAGGCTGAGGTACTGAAGACACCTGCAGAAAATACTGGGGTAGATGTGGAGAGTTGAGTGGGTGGGACCAAGAAAGAAATGGATAGCTTGTGGGGAGGACTCTTTGAGAACTGGAGGAGAGAGTCTGATTCTTCACAGGAGAAAGCGGCGTGGAAAAGGATGCTGGCTCCGTTGAAGGGCCGTCGGCTTATCTGATGCTAGACTTGAAACGTGACGTAAGTATATATATTATATATATATATGCATATATATATATATATATATACAGTATATATATATATATATATATAAATATATATATATATATACTCTGTATTCTACTCTTTCTGCTGTAATATGTAATGTGCAGCCTCCCAGCTGCCAATATGGCACCACGTAATATGTATGTATGTAGTAATACAATAATAATAATATGTATATATGTAATATGTATAATAATAATAATAATATGTATGTAATAATATCAATAATATATATATATAACCTAATATAATATAAATATAAATATATATAATATAATAATAAATAATATAGCCACGTCGCCGACTAACAGTACACTACTAATATGGTTGTTTCTAGAACCAACTAACCAACCAACATATATCTTTATGGACATGTATATACTCTTTGTATGTTGATATCATCATTGTGATCTCTTTATATAATGTGCTATATATATATATATATCATATGTATATATACACTTATATATATATATAATATATATATATATAACTAATATATATATATACTTATATATATATTATATATATTTTATTACATTACTTATATACGACCTTAAACTTTGATATAATTTATGACATTGGCAGAACTAAATAATTCAATGGACATAAACAGATGGAAAAAATATTTCTTTTTCCTTTTTAATGTTTTTTTTCACAAATTCTTTTTAAAAAAACATATTTCTTTTTCCATTTAATGTTTCTATTTTTTTCAACATTTTTATTTTTTTTTTAAATATTTTCCCACACTTCCCTTTGCTCATTCTTGAAAATGAGCATTCATTTATTATGCTAACGTCCACTTATACTACTCACACACACACAGACATACACACACACACATATATGAATATATATATACCATATATATCTCCTGCTCCATATATATATATATATATGTATATGTGTATAGTAATAATATATTTCTAAGAACCTACCTCCATCTCCTCCTCCATAATAGTAGTAGTGATAGTGACCAGGCATCAACATCATCAATGTTTAATCAATATCAGTAGAAGAATTTGTCAATAGGGAGTCAGTAGTGGGAGTATTGGATATTGGGTTGGCAAAGATTGATAGGGTGGATGTAATTGATAGTAATTATTAATTTTCAAGGAGTTTCATACAATCTAATGTCACCCCAGGAAACCCACCTCAACATCATTAGGAACTCAGTTATTTTCAAGCTCTCATCCCTTCAAGGAATATAAAGCAGAACCAGGGGCAAAAATATTCATAACTATAAAATGAAAAGACATATAAATTTCTTTCAGATTAGTTTAAATCAACTTTCAAAAGAAATGGACTTTTTTAAAAAACTTTCTTTTCACCAAATAGTCTATAATTTACAAAAAATATTTCAGATGATAAAGGAACAATTAAGACTCTTGCTTGACTATTTTATTCAAGTCCAAAAACTAAAAATAAATACCGATGTACCGAAAAATCTGCCAAGAAGCTATGTGTGGATCCCGCTCTCATGGAACCATAGTTAAAGTTACTTAAAAGAAATTTAAGCTTTTCATCTTTTCCACAATGTGACTTCCAATAGATTTGTTGCGTTAATGCTCAGTATAGGCTCGTACTTCAGCTCCAAAGAGCTCCCTTCCTTGCTTAAATCCTGTGTTGTATATAAATATTTGTGTGCAGACTGCAACTGTTACGTAGAGCGAAACTATCCTAAATATAATGATTGGGATATCTAAGCACAGAGGTCTCTTTTTTCGTACAGGTCGGCCCTTATCCAATCAAAATATTCGGCCATAAGAGAGCATGCCATGTCACAGGACTACTCAATGTCCTCAAAAAACTTAACGATACTCAAATCATTCCGATCAGAAACAGACGGGAGAATCTTGGAGTCCCTCTTTATCAAAACTATCAACCCAAAAATAGTTCGATAAAACTATTTATTCCATCACATTGTTGATGCAGCTTCAAAACCATTATTAGTGTTTAAATTTCATTATTATTATTATTATTATTATTATTATTATTATTATTATTATTATTATTATTATTATTATTATTATTATTATTATTATTATTATTATTATTATTATTATTATTATTATTATTATTATTATTATTATTATTATTTGTTTCAAGCTCTTGTCATTTAATTTTTCCATCATATAGTCCCGTTCATTTGATGTTAAATAATAACCAACCAACCAGTATTCATTTTCAGCTTTGTGATTTTAATATTTTAGCAGATTTGTTCGATATGGAGGTGCAAAAACATTTGTTAATTTATCACGAATGTTTTATATATTTTATTGTGAATGTGCACAGCTTTTTAATACACTGATGATGGATAGACATTTATCCGAAACGTCTGATTAGCTAAATAAATAAAAAAAATGTGGAAAATTCTAGTTGCTATTTACGGCTTTTATCCTAAAAGATAAGTTTCTTGAAAGGGCCTGTTCCCGGAAACCAGAAACCACTTAGTAATATGTATATATATATTAATAATAATAATAACAATAATATATACATATATGATAATTATATATCTATATATATATATATATATATTTTTCTTTAATTTAACTCCTTGAAAATAAAACTGAAATTTACAAAATATCTATGGAAATTTTAATAATAATATAATAAATTAACAATATATATATAATTTGTATATATATATATATGTATATGTATAATAATAACATATATAATAATATATGTATATATATATATATATATATATATATATATATATATATATATATATATATATATATATATATAACTTCAATAAAAAGGAATAATCTAACATTAATGGCAACTTCAAAATTCAAAAAAAGATATAATTTTATACAGTAAAGTGCACACCATCTTCCAAATCTCTTTAAGCAAAATAGGCTGATACTTTAACTAGACATAATGTGCCAATGATCAACCTCATTAAAAGTCAGTTCTGTTAGGCTTTCTTCTCTTGTAGAATTGAAAAGTATGTTTTTGAGATTCTTCAAGAGCAGAGAGAAATATCATTTTGAGAGTGCGCGTTTTGAGTGAGGTAAATGCTAAACTCCTTAACAATCCTTGACACTTACAGATCAGTTTACAAGATTCTGTCGCAAAATGGTTAGCAGAATATCGATAGGAAGTGGTGACTTTACAAAGATGCGGATGAGGGATGCGGATAGTTAAAATCACTGATCCGAATAGCGGATAGTTAAGTTTTAGAGTTTTAACCACAGGTACTTCATATATATATACTCTATATATATATATATATATATACTCTATATATATATATATACTATATATATATATATATATATATATATATATATATATATAACTGCTCATATATATACTCTATATACTCTGTACTCTTTACTATGCATACTAGAGTGCAGGACACTTTTATTTTACCCAACTCTTTTTGCGCATCACCAACCTCTTTCTAGCCTCCACCCATTTTAGAAAATGGTTATACTGTAATGCTTGAAATTAATAATACTCAAATTATGTTCAAAAACAAAAGCATCTGAGCCCTTTCAGGGGAGGGTTTGCTTCTCTTTTCGTCGTCATAAATGAGATCTGCATCACTGAAAGACGCTTGCTAGCTACACTTGTTGAAGGGGATGCTAAGAATTCCCTGGCGATTTCTGCAAGATGTGGAAAACTTTTAAATTATCGCCACCATACAATGGATCTTTCTGATTCCAAGCTTTTTCGATTCTGATATTCTTCGATCAATGATAGTGTCTTTTGATACCTCTGGACAAGACTCTTCATCGCTGCTAAAGCCAAAAGAGCGTTCATGGATTTATATTGATTTCATGCTGGGTATGGAAGTAATTGTGTCTGTTTTCATGATCTTCTTTTTATTGGCTGGTGGTATTTCTGCCAGCAGCATTTCTTCACATAGGCATCCTAAATTAATTTTAATCCCTCTG
>JABUQX010132616.1:27500-37500 GCA_015478945.1 Trachelipus rathkii | reverse complement strand
CCCCGCCCCTCGTTCAACTATATTCTCTGTCCTCGTTCGGCTCTACTCTCTACGCTTTAATACTAACACTATCCCTCAGCTCTCACGTGTATTCCTATCTAATATCTTTGAAACTCTCCTCGACTCTCATCTCTTATATTATCTGGAATCTCACTCCCTCCTTTCAAATCACCAGTATGGCTTTCGACGTTAGAGGTCAACTGGTGACATTCTTTCCTATCTCACTGATTTATAGTCTTCCGCCCCTAGGGACTAAGGGGAGTCATGTGTAGTGGCGCTTGACATCCAAAGCCTTTGACCGGGTATGGCATGCGTCACTGCCCTCTAAGCTCACTTGGGTTTCCTCCTTCTCTTTGCTCACTTTTCTTTAGTTTTCTCTCGGATCGTTCCATATCGGCACTTGTTGATGGAGCGACCTCTTCTTCCTTTCCTGTTAACTGTGGTGTTCCGCCAGGTTCTGTTTTATCTCCAACTTTATTCTTACTTTTCATTAATTAATGGTCCTCTCAGCTGTTAATCTAACTCTGCTCATTTTTATGCCGATGACTCAATTCTCCATTCTTCCACTCATTTCAGATCAGCTCCCTCTTTAGCTTCTAGAATTGCTTCTCAACTTCAGCTTCCCGATTCTATTCTTGACGATCTGGATGGAATTTCCCGGTGGAGTCATTGCAACCTTGTGAAATTTAGGTCTTTGAAAACTCCTCCTCTTCACATTCTCTCTCTCTCTCTCTCTCTCTCTCTCTCTCTCTCTCTCTCTCTCTCTCTCTCTCTCTCTCTCTCTCTCTCTCTCTCTCTCTCTCTCTCTCTCTCTCTCCTCTTCAAGTAACTACTTATTCCTCCTCTCTCACCTGTTGACAACATAAACATTCTTGATCTGAACATAAACAAAAAACTGTCTTAGAAACCTTATATCACAGCGGTTGCTAATGAGGTCTCAAAGAAGTTGGGTATTCTGTTCAGGTTGTGGAAATTTTTTTCTTCTGAACAGTTAATCCAATTATACAAGTCTCTTATCCACCCTTGTATGGAGTACTGTTCCCACATATGGGATGGCTCCGGTTCCGCTCTTCTCTGGGATAGGGTTGAGTCTGAGGCTAAAAGATTAATAAACTGTTTCCTACTTTCTAACTCTCTTGACCCTCTATTCCTGCAGCGTGACGTTGATGCTCTATCTCTTTACTATAGGTACTACAACGGCAGGTGCTCGAATGAATTGTCCTCAAGCATTCCACCACCATTGAGTCACCCTCGTAGCACAAGAGGTGCATTGCTTTCTCATGAATTCTGTGTGAATATTGGAAAATTCAGGCTTATTCGTTGTGGTGCCTCCTTCTTTCCAGCCAGCTCTCTTCTGTGAAACACCCTTTCCTTATATATATATATATATATATATATATATATATATATATATATATATATATATATATATATATATATATATATATATATATATATATATATATTAATTTATATATATTTACATATATATATATATATATATATATATATTATAGGGATCGGGTCCTATATGGAAAAGCCAAAGATGTGATGTTTTCACTTTTATTCACAAAACAAGATGCCAGAATCACAGAAGGCAAAACGCAATATTACAAAGCGCAAAATCACAAAAAAACTATATAAAAAATATAATAAAAACAAAATAATAATAATAATAATGAAAATACAAAGTTATTATTAGCTAAGAAAATTTTTGCGATAGAGGATGGACGAATTTAACAATCAAACTTAAAATTAAAACTATTCTAAAAAGTACTGCTGCATAATTTTAACACACTGTGGTAAATGAAATTTTTCACTTCGATAATTAAGACACACAACATACTTTATATAGTATATATATATATATATATATATATATATATATATATTTTATGAGAGATAGAGAGATATATATATATATATATATATATATATATATATATATATCATATATAAGAATATATATATATATATATATATATATATATATATATATATATATATATATATATATACAGTTTACACTTAGTGAATTAGACAAATCTCAATACCCACACATCACTAAAAACAGCCAACATAGCAGTCTATTATAACAGAAATTCTCTCTCTCTCTCTCTCTCTCTCTCTCTCTCTTCTCTCTCTCTCTCTCTCTCTCTCTCTCTCTCATGCTTCTAGCAAAGAAAGAAAGTGTGCCGATCTGGATTCAAACCATGCCCACGGTGGCAAGGATATCCAAAAGCTTTGAGCCGAAGCAGATCTTGCCATCAAGTCTAGATAACCGGTGAACTCTGACCCACTTATATTGGGAAAATATATAATTCAATTTTCCTGTGTGTGTGTGTGTGTGTGTGTGTGTGTGTGTGTGTGTGTGTGTGTGTAGGTGTGTGTGTGTGTGTGTGTGTGTGTGTGTGTGTGAGTGTGTGTGTGTGTGTGTGTGTGTGTGTGTGTGTGTGTGTGTGTGTGTGTGTGTGGAGAGAGAGAGAGAGAGAGAGTGCTTGAATGTTTGTGCGTGCTTGCGTTTCATATTATCTGAAAGACGACGTGAAATATTGTCTGATTTTTAATTTCTTGAGCAAGACCTATGAATCCAAGAAGAATAATTTTATAACTATAAAAGTTGCTTGTCAATGCCATAAGAATCGCAGAACAATCCAGGAATAAATAAGTAGCCCTTGGCAAATGTAAAAGAAGGATACGGCGATACAAATTTAGTATTTAAAATTTTAAATACATTTGAAAAATGCATTTGTATTTTACATTCAATGAAAAACATTTGTATATATATATATATATATATATATATATATATATAATTTAAATGTTAATATATATATATATATATATATATATATATATATATATATATATTATATATATATATAAATATATGTATATATATATTTATATATATATATATATATTAAATATATATATATATATATATATATATATATATATATATATATATATATATATATATATATATATATATATATATATATAATATATATATATATATATATATATATATATATATATTTTATATATATATATATATATATATTATATATATATATATATATATATATATATATATAATACCCAGTCACTTTTTACTACTCGATCGGTATATTATATATATATATATATATATATATATATATATATATATATATATATATATATATATATATATATATATATATATATATATATATATATATATATATATATATATATATATATATATATATATAGTAAAATCAAATAATATTCGTTTAGGAGAAAGTGATATATAGTACTCATATGTGTTTAAAAATAAATGTTTTGAAGAGTGATCCATAAAAATATTTTAAATTTTCTTAAAATAAAAGTTAAAGAGAGAGCAAAGAAATTATGTAAACCTATTGTATCTAAAAATACTTTTTCCATGCTTAAATTATAAATTATAGCTTTGATTTGTGTTAAATATAATTTATTTTGTGATATATGTTAAGCATAACTGTTTATTAGAATATGAAGTTTGCTTTTTAACTTTTTGGTATATTATATTAGATTTTTTGTCCAAAATGAGTTCGCGCTAAAATCTGATTTTCTTCCCTCCAAAAGTTGATTTCATTGGCAGAATTACCCGCGCTCGACCTTAAAGCAACAAGGTTTTAGTATATAACATTTTTTTATAAAATTTTTCTTAAAAACGTAAGCATTGCAACCAATTTCTTGAATAAAGTTCGAATGTGATTATAATAAATATTCAGTAAAAATTCAAACCAAAAAGAAGTTTTAATATCCTACTACAAGAGAGAGTCTTCAAGAGAACATCAACTACTACCCATGAAGCGGAGGAGCAAGAAGAAGAAGAGATAACTACTATCACACCAGCTCCTCTCGCTATATATATATATATATATTCAAGGTTTAAGAGAAAGAGGTTAGAGAGAGATATATATATATATATATATATATATATAGTGAATATATATATAAACCAGATATCTATATATATATATATATTTATATAAAACTTAAACGAGTCTCACCTTATTTATGCATAAAGAGAATGGTAAGCTTTCTTGCCTGCTACAATATCTAAATGTAACAGATGCCAAAGGCAACAATATAAACAACTTTTATAGGCTAAATTCATGTCAACATTTCATTATTTCAAACGACCACGAACAGTCACCTCTTTTGACAATTGATTGAAAAACATTAATAGCGATAATTCTTACACTTTTTGTTTCAATTTACATAATCTTTATATGTATTATGAAGATTTTTTTATTTTGATCTGTATTTATGTGTTTAATAGAATTTTACCATAAAATTATGAATTTAAAAAATAGATCGTTTCTATGATGATAACTCGTTCGGACGCAAGTGCAGCCCGAGTATAGGAGTGCCTTTTTATATATATATATATATATATATATATATATATATATATATATATATATATATATATATATATATATATATAGTATATAGTATATATATATATATATATATGTTATATATATATATATATATATATATATATATATATATATATACTAAAAATAAATGTACCGATTAAAAGTACCGAATTTTTCGGTATCGGTACACAAAAAAACAAGTCTATAATAAAAATTTCTTGCAGCATTAGAAGCTTTATATCACGTAGTATATATATATATATATATATATATATATATATATATATATATATATATATATATATATATATATATATATATATATATATATATATATATATATATATATATATATATATATATACTGGGGATATATATGGCTCTAAATATAAAGGTATACATACACAGTATATATATATATATATATATATATATATATATATAAAGATATATATAAAGTATATATATATATATATATATAGAGTAGCAATATATATAGCATATATATATATATATATATATATATATATTATATATATATATATATATATATATTATTTGTATTATTATATATATATTATATTATATATATATATATTATATATATATATATATATATATATATATATATATAGTTATATAATATATATATATATATTATATATATATTACATATATATTACGTATATTATATTATTTATTCGTTGTTATTATTATTATTATATATGCTATATTATTATATTACATATTATATTTTTATTATTTGTTATTATGTTATATAGCTAGCATACATGTTATTGATATATGATATTATTGCTACATATTATTATATATATAAACATATATATATATATATTATTATATATTATTATATATATATATATTATATATATAATATTATATAGAAGATTCCGATATAAAATCCGTACATTTATACATATATATATTATACATATATATATATACATGTATATATATATATTAATTGCTTCATTCATACGATTAATATCTGACCTCTGTTCTATTCCGATTCGAAAACTCATTTGGGATTTCCGAGTCCAACTCTAACTCCGACTCGGCTGTGGCTGTGGCTGTGGCTGTGGCTGTGGCTGTGGCTGTGGCTGTGGCTGTGGCTGTGGCTGTGGCTGTGGCTGTGGCTGTGGCTGTGGCTGTGGCTGTGGCTGTGGCTGTGGCTGTGGCTGTGGCTGTGGCTGTGTGCTGCAGTAATAGGTAACTTTTATAAGGTGAAGAAAGAAGTTACAACGGTATATATATATATATATATATATATATATTTATATATATATATATATATATATATATATATATATATATATATATATATATATATATATATATTTATATATATATATATATATATATTATATAAGAGGTATATAAGATATATATATATATATATATATATATATATATATATATAGAGTATATATATAACCTCCATCTTTCCTCCAATTCCAACAATTTAAAAAAATCGTCACACCCTTAATTACTTTATTATTTCTTTAATTACTTAATTACTTATATATATATATATATATATATATATATATATATATATATATATATATATATATATATATATATATATATATATATATATATATATATATATTATATATATATATAGGCCCTTTTATTTCGTCACGACATTTTATTTTTATGAAAGAATTTATGCATTCGGACAAGTTATTTTTTAAATTTTTTAGTGTGAAGCTTAAAAATGATACTCTATATATATATATAGCATATAGCAAAGAAAGAAGTATATATATATATATATATATATATATATATATATATATATATATATATATATATATATATATATATATATATATATATTTATATTTATTTAAAGTAAAGGAATATATATATATATATATATATATATATATATATATATATATATATATATATATATATATATAAATTTATATAAGATTTAACAATAAATATCTCAAAACTACAATAGCTACAGGGAAAGGGAATACATTGTTGGAATCCTGGCAAAATTTTTATCAGAACCAAAAAAAAAAAAAAAAAAAATCATATCTCGAAAATTACAAGAAGTACAGGGGAAAGAAATACATTTTGAATCCTTTGTAAACATTTTCTTACGAAAATGTGCAAAAAAAAAAAATTAAACAAAAATTAGCTTTTTTTTTGGGGGGGGGAGCTGGGACATAGTATATATATATATTATTTGTAAAGGTATTACACGGCAATGTAGGGGGCTCGAGCCGACGGGGAACACAGGGGGGGACGTTTTCCATACCCCGTAGGGGAGGGGCGGAGGAACCCCCGCGACACCCAAATACCAAAGAGCGGGGGTTCCGGAGACCAGGGGGGGAATTAGTCCTACCCCGTAGTTCCCCGGAAGGCCGAGAGACCCTGACTCCTGCCATCGGTGCGGTATACCCTTGGGGTATTCTTTAGTTAAAAAAAGGAAAAATTTAATAGAAAGTCTATTTATTTTAACGAGTAACCAATAAAAGGTTTCTAAATAGGCTTTCTAATCATATTACTATAATTATTAACAATAATTTTTTTTTTTTTTTTTTACCTTTTCCTATCTAAAATTTTACCAGGATTCCAAAAATGTATTCCTTTTCCCTGTAGCTATTGTAGTTTTTTTTTTTTTTTTTTCGCACTAAAATTAACAAGCATCACAGCAATGTATTCTTTCCTGGTAGCTGTTGTAGTTTTTGAGATATCGATTGTGGCTCTTCTAGAGGCTGACCATAATATATATATATATGCGAATTTGTTTGGAAAAGACAATTTCAAGGTCAGGATTTATTTAAAAGTATATTAAAATGTATATCTGAATTTAAAACAATTTAATTTTAACTACTATTTAATTATTATTATAAGGTATTTTTTCTCTCAATAAATGTTCAAAAGAATTGTTTTTCTTAAATTTGTAACTTTTTTGAACTTCACAATAAATTGAATATATTTATTTCGTATGATTAGTTCTTATTTTTTAATTTAGGTTAAAGCTGAATTTTTTTGTTTGAATGTATACATTTGTGAAAAAAAAAAAAATATAAAAAAAAAAAAAAAAATATATATATATATATATATATATATATATATATATATATATATATATATATATATATATATATATATATATATATATATATATATATATATATATATATATATATATATAGTTATTATATATATATATATATATATATATATATATTCCGGCTATGCTCCAACCACTGTTGTTGTATATAATGATGCTATAAATTTAAATTGCTTGAAAAGAAAGTTCTTACCTTGAAAATTTGACAATAATGCTATGCATAAAATAACCCTATTATAATACATAGAAGAGCTCCACTAAATATTAAGTATAGGTTACCTACATACACAACACCATGAATCTTTCCTTTCAAACAAATTGTTTGAGGAAAAGTAACTTATATTACAGTTTGTTATAAAATCAACACGTTTGATTGGTTACTAAGAACTGAAATGAACCAATCAAATAATGTATAATTTAGTTGAAGACATATATATATATATATATATATATATATATATATATATATATATATATATAGTATATATATATATATATATATATATATATATATATATATATATATATATATATATATATATATATATATATATATATATATATATATATACTCGCATGTAATTATCGAGACGGGTGAAACAGCAATGACGCTAAATGTACTTTCCAATTTTATTTGTTTGTCATACCAGTCGCTATACTTGTTAGAAAATATTAAGCACAGAGTAAAAACTGAAAACGTACATTAAAATAAAAATAAAAATTTGAGAAATCTAAGAAATTTGAGAAAGAAAATTTTTTGAAATTTTTAACTTTTTTTTGAAATTTGAGAAAATTTTGAAAAATTTGAGAAGGAAAGGTATGGAAGTTCAACCTTTGCAGACTTTTACAGTCATCTCAGATTCCGATTCGTTCCTTGTTTCTGATTGTAATTTTCGTTCCGATACCGATTCTACAGATATGAACTTTTTTTTTTTTTTTTTAGATCGTTTATTGTCTTTAAACTTGATCTACCATTTCTTAATCACCTTTATCATTTCAATTTATTGAACGTGCTGACAATCTCTAATAATAATAATAATAATAATAATAATAATAATAATAATAATAATAATAATAATAATAATAATAATAATAATAATAATAATAATAATAATAATAATAATAATAATAATAATAATAATAATAATAATAATCCAAGAGGTATTGACTTTTAAGCATATACAAATCAAAGAAAACAAATATCTACTTCTAATGATACTAAATTATCAATTTTACCTATAAAAAAAAACAAAAACAAAAAAAGCAAACTCCCCCCTCATAAATCCCTGAGACGAGAATCGATAAATACAAAACTGTATCACAAACTCACTTTCCGTGTTACTTCCTCATTGTATCAATAATAAATTGATGTCCCAGTTGAGGGAAAAGGTCAATAGAGGAGTAATATTAAATTTCATTCGAATTATTCATAGAATTTAATTAGGTCTGAGACGGGTAGCTCCAAAAGCGATGAAGGTAAGCCCATAGACACAATTTACATAGTTTTGGCGCGTCTTCCCTCGTCTTTGGCGCTTTAAATTTGGCGCGAAAGGGCGACGATCACTTACGTTTATTTATATTTAATTGCCTCTGTAGGGCGTTTATATAGTTGAGATGTGAAAGAAATTGTTTTCAGGATTTCAACTTTTACTTATGCATTTAAAGAATAATATATATATATATATATATATATATATAATATATATATATATTATATTGATATATATAATATATATATATATATATATATAAAAATGTTTTTATATATATTATATTTTTTTATATATATACAAAAAAAAATATATATATATATATATATATATATATATATATATATATATATATATATATATTATATATATATATATATAATAGTATATATATATATATATATATATATATTATAATATTATAATATAATATATATTAATATATATATATATAATATATTAATATAGCTATATATATATATATATATATATATATATATCAAGTTGGCAGTAGGAAAACCCCACTCAAAATAAACGACCTAAAATAGAGGCCACCTAAAGAAAAAAAAAAACAGCTGCAATTTTTTTTAAGCTGTTATTTTCAGCAATTTGAGGGAAAATTTTAAAAATTATTAATATGCAATGATAGCAGCTACATTATACTTCATTATTAGTGAACCTAGTTGCATTTTATTCAAGATTTGCACTGATATACCTTTCAAATATTTGAAACAAATGAGAATGGAAAAATTTACTTTTAAATTTTACTAGAAATGAATGTATCTTTAAATGTTAATGACTAGAAGATAATAATCATATTTCCTTATTAAAATTATTAAATTAAAAACTTTTCAGTAAATAATATAAGAATTATTTCATCTTTGATATATAAATTTGCTACCAAATATTTTGAATTTCCATTATTTAATATAGTATAAAATAATTGGTAACATTGGATTTGAAGTCATTCAGTG
>JABUQX010132616.1:12500-22500 GCA_015478945.1 Trachelipus rathkii | reverse complement strand
AGCTGTTGTCATTGCCCCTACCCCCCTTTGTTCTATGACTACATCATCTACTCTCTCTTGCCCGGCCTACACACACACACACACACACTTGGTTTCCGCGCGCGCCCGTTTTTCTCCCCGCCTCCGACTTGGTCCCGCAGCCTTCGCGCACCGTGTCCCGCTTTCCCGCCTCCGCCTCTGCCTCCGCCGCCACCCCCGGTTTGGTATACTCGTTTCGTCTTTCGTTCGCATTGTCATTGAGGAGATGGGGTTTTTACTACTCCTTACTCCCCCCTCTCTTAGTTCACCCCCCATCTTGTGATATATATAAAATTGGACGGGATGGAATCGAATCCCGTCCTTTCGGCTGCTTCATCACGGTGATCGCCAGGTAAGTATATGACTTAACTGACCGTGCTAAAGCGGCCTTCCAGTCCTAATCTGAAATCATGTTTATATAGAAATTTGAGTTCAAAATGTGTATTAAAATATGAAATAAATGAATAAAAATTTTCATTCCCATACATGCTTTGAGAGTTTCAAGGTGGATTAGTCTAATGAGGTTTGCGGTTAAAAGGGCTTAAATCGAAGAAAAGTTAATCCCTTTCAGTTCACGGTTAATTACCTTTTCTCCGATATTCTGACCGATAAGATTACGCCCAGGGCTATGAAAGAAAGATAGTTTTCTTGACAAATTAAACTCTACTATTATAACCTTATATATATATAAATATATTGGTATATATATATACTTAATATATATATATATATATATATATATATATATATATATATATATATATATATATATATATATATATATATATATATATACTTATATATATTTATATATATATATATATATATATATATATATATGTAATATATATATATATATATATATATATATATATATATAATATAACTATAATATGTATAACTCTTTCAATAATATATATATATATATGTATATATATGCTAAATAATAATATATATATTTATATATATATATGTAGCATAACAATAATAACGCTAACTATGTATATATATGTAACAATAACCAGCATAACTATATATGCTATTCTTATATGTATCTTCTTAACAACTCATATATATGTATGTATATGTGTGTATATGATGATTTATTATGTAATAATAATAATATACATATATATAAATAATAATAATAATAATAACAATATAATAATAATAATAACATGTATATATATTTATATATCTCTGCTATATATATATATATATATATATATATATTATTATTATTATTATTATTATTATTATTATTATTATTATTATTATGTTTTAATCACAAAGGTACGAAAGTGTTTTAAATCTGTTCTTCTTCTTCTTCGATCCATTTTCCTTGTGGACCGGATTCAATGCTTCTTCTCCATCATCACAAAATCAACAACCGCCACAGCAAGAACAACAGCATCAGCAACAACAACAACAACAACAGCAGCAACAACAACAACTTAACAATAATGTAACGAACGACAACAACAACAACAAGACACCGCCATACGACAACAAGACAAACAGGGCAACACCAAGCAACTATCTTCCCACAAAAAAGCTATGAAAGTGTTCGGACCAGAGTCCCACATAGGCATTGTGCATCGGTGCAACGTGCATCGATGCATCTGATGCATCAATTAAATCAAATCTGTAATCACAATATTACAACACACACACACACACACACACACACACACACACACACACACACACACACACACACACACACACACACACACACACTTATTATTACTGTTATTATTATTATTATTATTATTATTATTATTATTATTATTATTATTATTATTATTATTATTATTATTATTATTATTATTAATATTACTGTTATTATTATTATTGTGTTTTAAATCTGTTCTTCTTCTTCTAAATCAAATTATTATTATTTTACTCTACAGCAGATCGTAAAAACATACGTTCTGTCTTACTTGCGATTGGCCGATGTAAACCCTATCTCAATTCACCCTCCACTGTGGTTGGTCAAGAATTATAAATGGTCCCTTGTGATTGGTGGACGTCAGCCTTATCTCTATTACCCCTACATTGTGTTTTGGCGAGAATTATATACGATCCCTTGTGAGTCTAATCTCGTTTCAAACTATAGTCGCTCTAGCTGTCGAGCTGTGAAGAAGTTCTCTACCCTATCTTAAAAGTGTACCGCTTCCAGAAAGAACACAATATGATTCGTCTTAATAGGTATACCTCTGTACAAGACATCATTCAGTGGGAAGTTAAGATACCTGGTTGCGGAGTTGCATTCTTATATAAAAGAAACCCGAATGGAACTGAATTCTTCACGTGTGTTAGTAATTCATCATATTACAACACACGGCGTGTTTACATGAGTCCCGATGAATTACTGTGTATATGTAAACACATCGAGACCTGGCTTACTGATTACTTTAACCCTAATGCGGCTTTAAACTACTCGAAAACAGTTATCAGCCAGAGCAAAGGAGGAAAGGAAAAACAGCTTACTCTAACCTTCTCTAAACATGCGAACACCATCGGCGTGGAAGTTAGACTATGGGAAAGGACTAGTGGTTTAGAAGCATTTGAACGTACTTCACATGGATTCTTCATCTCAGGAATACAGCGGTTGAAGTGTATGTCAGAGGTAGGCGGAAGGGTGCTAAGGCATATGAAGAGAGTGAGTGTGTTATCTAACTATGTAACAGTCGTTCATTATATGTTATACGAGGAATACTACGCATTCAAGAAAATGATGGTTGATGATTCTGATACTGTTATTAAACGATTCCTAGACACTATCGATGTGCAGAAATTCATACATCTTCTTAGAAAACGATGGGCTGAAAGCATCTATGCTACCGATCCAGAGGCCAAACATACTATGATATCTGGGAGGGAGCTTTTTACATATGTGCTTTCGGACGGCATCGGTGAGACACATAGCTACATGATAGACAACGACATAAATGACTGGCATATTTGTAAAGATTTACAGAGTATTAATCTTGAGTCTTCGTGAAGTTTCTGTGAATGTCTATATCAGTGTTATATACCCTTATAAATATTTTTAATATTATTGTAAATGTAATTAATGTTAAAATATTTAATATTCCAGTGAGTATATTTAATGTTAAAATATGTAGGTCTGCGATTATTAAAGTTCTAGGTATGTAGTAAAGGTTTTAACTGAAGTTCTTGTTTTAATATTTTTTTAATATAAAATAATAATAAATATATATATATATATATATATATATATATATATATATATATATATATATATATATATATATATATATATATATTTTCTCACTATATCTATATTCTTATATAACATATATATAAATATATATATATATATATATATATAACATCATATATATAACTATATATAATATATATATATATATATATATATAATATGCTCTCACTATAGCTTCGAAAGTTGCATTGTACATCGAGCACGCTACGAGCATGGATGTGGGTAAATTCATGTTCTTCAGCCCTGCTACATGCATGGTGGCGGGTCCTACAGGCTGCGGGAAAACCTTTCTGCTGTTAAACATATTAAAGGATGGTGGAATTTTTGAGCATACACCTGTGAAAATAATCTGGTGCTATAGTGTATTCCAGGAGAAGTTTAATGAATATAATAATATAGTAGAATTCCATGAAGGTGTATACGATATTAAATCATTGGAAAATGTACAAGGTCATAAAGTTATAGTTCTGGACGACATGCTGCACAAGTTAAACGAAGATATAGCTGAGACGTTTACGGTGTATTCCCATCATTTAAATATATCTGTATTTTTCATTACACAGAACATTTTTCATCAAAGCAGGCACATGAGGACTGTTTCTTTAAACACTCAGTATCTGATCCTGTTTGGTCAAAGAAGAGATATGAGTCAGGTGAATGTTCTAGGGTCACAGATGTTCCCGTCAGCAAGAAAAGAGTTCTTGAAAGTATATAAAGAAGTTACTTCGGACCCGTACGGATACTTGCTGTGTGAACTTCACCCTAGGAACACGCATAGAGTCCTGCTCCGCACTAACATTCTACCGCACGAGGTAGAAACTGTGTACATTCCTGAATAATGAGTAGTTTAGTTGTAAAGTATTTGCCTCTTATAAAAAGATTTAAAAAGCTGAAACCGGCTGAAAAGCGCAAAATAATCTGTGATGATGAGAAGTTCATCCAGTGTGTATGTGAACTCTGCTTAAATCTTATAAAGGGGAATGTTCCTTTAAACAGGCCTCAGAAGGTAAAGCTGCGTCGACATAGAAACACCATTAAAAAACTCTCCCGTAACATAAAGCATCTGAAAAATAAAAAGAAGGTGTTGCAGAAGGGGGGTGGTGTATTCCTGCCTCTACTTTTCTCAGTTATTGCTCCTCTGATTACCAAGTGGATATCTTCATAATGAAGAAGGTCGCTGTATTACCGTTTAACGAGTATGAGAAAATGAAATGTAATACTACTTCATCGTTGCAGAGAGCCCACACTCAGCCTACACAACCACAGCCTTACGGGGTGTCGTCCTCACTGCAATTTCCACCCCCAAATCATCAGCATCATTTCTCTCTAGAGAATCAACAACCTTTGAGTCCTGCACAAATTCAGCAGCCAGCTCTGCCTTACAGCTTGATCGACCCTAAAGTTGAACAGATAAGCAATTACGAGCAAGAGGTGTATCGGATATTAAATTCAGACATTAACATCCATGAGAAGCGTATCTTATACCAAGATGCAATGCAGAAATTATTAAGTCTCAAGGATTTGCATCTAAAGGGACCACTAAATAAGTCTGACGTAAAGGAAACAATTTTGCCACAAGAAGTAAAACCTGAGATGAAGATAGAAGACAGCTTAAGAAATATCCTAGAGGAGAGCTTGCCAGCCAGGGCTCGCAGATCAGGTCTAACTCTCTATAATATTTTAAAAGAACAAATAGCTTGGAATGAGTTAGGCCAAATCATTATTGATGATGAGATAGTTAAAGGGTCAAACATTGTGGATTTAATAGCTGATCTCTCACGCGATTGGAAGAAGAGAGCTGTAACAGGATGGCCTACAATCAAGCAAGAGCTTCAGACTATAAATTTTCCACGCTCTTTAATCTTGAACACACGCAGATTAGCAGACTTGGATGATATTCCTAAAACGCCAAGGCCTGATTCTAGTCCTTCAGGCATGTCCTACGCTTCAGATAAATTCAAACGGGTGGTTAAAGGAAGAATAAGAAAAAAGCCGTACGCCAGTCTTAAATGGATTAATTCATAGTCACGCTGTGGTGTTATTAATATTATTAATTCAATTATATATATATATATATATATATATATATATATATATATATATATATATATATATATATATATATATATATATATATATATATATTTATATATATATATATATATATATATATATATATATACTTCATATATATATATATATATATATATATATATATATATATATATATATAAATATATATAATTTGTTCATTGTTCTAATTTGCTCACTTGTGAATGAATAAATAAATTCATCATATTAATCACTATGTTTTATATTTCCTTTTACCATATATATATATATATATATATATATATATATATATATATATATATATATATATATATATATATATATATATATATATATATATATATATATATATATATATATATATATAAAATGTTTTTACTCATGCCAGTAGACACCATGGAGGCTAAGGAAGTGGTTGATAAGTATTATTACGATGTGAAGGAGCCTAATAGCTATGGTGGATTCACAAGGTTTGCCTCGAGGTTTCCGGACATTGGACGGAAAGAGTTGAAAGCATATCTAGAAGGTGAGGAGGCTTTCACTCTACATAAACCTGTTCGCAGAAAATTTCCTACCCGGAAAACCATAGCCCCCTGTCTCGATAGCGTATGGCAGCTGGATTTATCCGAAATGGTTAAATACAGCTCGTACAACGGAGGGTATCAATACATACTTTTCACCATTGATGTGTATTCTAGATATTTATGGTTAAAACCTTTAAAAGATAAAAAGTCAGGTACTGTATCTGACGCGTTGAGAGAAATTATAGAGGGTGACAAGCGATGGCCAAGAATGCTGTGGACTGACCAAGGCAGTGAGTTTCTAGGTCGTGAATTTCAAGAATTAGTTAAAGAGCACGACATGGGGTATTACAATACATTCTCAGTGAATAAAGCAGCTATAGTTGAAAGAGTACAGCGTACTATCAAGGAGAAAATGCACCGGTACTTTACCCGCATGAACACTTTTAAGTATATTGACATACTACAAGACCTTGCTCATTCTTATAATAGATCGTTCCATAGAACTATAAAATCTACCCCTCTAGAAATGTCGAAAATAAACCCTACGATGGTGGATCATTCACAACGAAGAGTCAGGAAAATAAAGGATAATTCGGGTGTGTGCTTAGGCGATTATGTACGAGTCTCCAGACAGGCGGAAAGGTTTAGGAAAGGCTACGAGTCAGGGTGGTCTACAGAGGTTTTCAAAGTTCACAATATTCGAGACTTCCCTTACGATGGCTTAAAATTATATTATTTGGAGGATTTATACGGTGAAAAAATAAAAGGAGGTTTTTATAAACAGGAAATACAAAAAATACGCTTCAATCCTGAAAGTAATGTGTATAAAATTGAAAAGATATTAGGCTCGAAAGGAAAGGGGCGAAATAAACAGTACTTGGTTAAATGGGTAGGATATCCTGACAAGTTTAACTCGTGTATAAAAGCAAGTGAAATTAAGAATCATTAATCAGTATTCATTGAGACCATGGCGAGTACAGATCACTTCTATTTAACTCTGCCTTCATCGGCTTCGATGAATCTACATCCTGATAATAAGCTCTCAGACTTCACGACAGAGTTACTGAACCCTATTGACATTGAAAGAGACGTCTATGAAGTCGGGCTGTGTGAAGTGATATTAAATACAGATGTGGAAAATGTCCCGCATAATCTTTTTTGGATGCATGTTTACAGAAGTGTAGATTGTGTTGAAACTATATTGGATGTGAAGAACACAGGCGCTTTAAACCGCGTCACTATGGGAACAAGAGAATACTTTTATGAAAGAATTGTAATGAGGAAATCCTATTTTAAGTCAGTTCCTGCAATGTTCAGTTATTTAAATACGCTTTTAGCGACTAGTAATATGTGTAGAGATCTAATTTACAATACAGATATTCATCCCTCTGATGATGAAGTATTAATTACTTTGAGATCAACGGCAGGCATTAACCTTAGAGACATCGATGTGTTTTTCCTCAGGAGATCGTCATGGCAGCGGAAACACGTTCATGAACGTGAAGGTTGGTTAGATGTCCTCCATGATGTACCTACTATGCTGAAAAGGGTTATGAAAACAGTAGAAAACGAACATATAACCAGGGAAGAATTAATCGACGAGCAAGACAGGGTGTTACATTATACTTGTATCACCTCCGAGATGCTCAAACATCCTGGAATGGCATATGTTTACACTGACATAGTGGAACACCAGTATGTGGGCGATACTACAGCTCCTCTGTTAAGGGTAGTTTATTTTCCTCAAGAGAGTAAGGTAATAACATTCCCAAATGTGCACTATCTCTCACTGAACAGGTCATCGATCGGCTCTATAAGAGTACATATAAAGGACGTGGAAGGTCGGCCATACCCATTTACAAGTGGCACATTGATGTGTAAAGTCCACATTAGAAAGAAACGACCTCATCAGCTATGAAATGATGGAACATTTTTTAATCAGAATTGAAAATCTCATCTATATGCTACTGGAATTCATTCAAGAAATAGATGACTCTGCAGGATATATAAGGGACATAATCAATTGCATTTTTTCATTCATTGGTATACTCTTGCAGTGTAAAGATAGTATAGGAAAGAAGCTCCAGCTACATAAGTAATAAGCATGGAGAGAGTATTCATTGGATCGAGATCACAGAGAGGATACGGTCTTGGAGGATTTTTCACTAAGCTATTGCGAAGCGCCATCCCTGTGTTTAGAAGAGGGGGTGAATATCTAGGTAAAAAAGCTATAAGAACAGGCCTGCACACGATGCAAGATATAGCGACAGGAGCCAATCCGCGTGCTTCATTAAAAAGGCGAATTGCCGAGGTTTCCGACGAGATGCTCGATGACGTTAAACGCAAAATAAGACGTAAAATGACAGGTCAGGGCAGGTCTAAAGTTAAAGGACGCAGGAGTGCAGCAAGTAGGAAAAAGCCAAAGATGAAGAGAGCTCTGAAGAAGAAGCAAGTCCGCAAGAAAATCACAGTGCGGAAAAACCCTAAGGCTAGAAGGCCCAAATCTACAAAACGTATTGATGTATTCACCATTTAACTACTAGATGGTGTCTTTAACTACAACTTTCGGCTAACATGTATATAAGGGGGTACATCTGAAGTCTTGTTCATTATTCAGCCTAACACCGCCCCGGCAAGATGCATTTCCTTCACCCTGCTAGTCCAGACTGCTGCAAGAGCGAATTGGATCTCTTCTCGATGAATCCTACTCAGATTAGCGTGAGCGACAGCAACTTCATCAGCATTAACCACACACTCGATCACCAGCACTGACGTTCCTTTAGAGTTCAATATCCCAGGCACATCAGACCAGTATCTAGATCCATCTAATGTATTTCTATATTTTAAAACGAAATTGACAAACCCTGATGGTACAGACCTTCCTACAGGTGACGACCACATAGTGTATACAGAGCCGAACTTTCTATATTCTTGTTTTAATCAGATTGATGTTTACCTCAATGAAACTTCGCTCGGCACTTCAGCAGCTAGTTATCCTTATAGAAGCTACATAGAACATCTACTGAACTTTTCTGATGATGCTAAGCAGTCTCATCTTCAATCATGTGGTTTTTACAGCTTCAAAGATGAGGATACACATGCAGCTAAAGCTGCTAAAGTCATAAATAACACTTACGAATTCTACGGTCGTTTAAATGGTGATATATTCTCTCAGGAAAGACTTATTATACCATCTGTAGATGCCAAAATCCGCTTGTCCCGATCAAGTCCGAAATTCGCACTTAAAATAAAAAGTGATCCTAATGCTACAACTGCATGTCCAGAACCTATCTTCAAACTGCTAGAGGCTTTTCTCTATGTTAGAAAGGTGAAGTTATTTCCCCAAAGGCATTTGGAAATTGAGAAGTCGCTTTTAACAACCACAGCCAAGTACCCAATCAGAAGAGTGGAAACCAAGGTATTTAACTTCACTCACGGTTTAGCATCAGCATTCCAAATATTGTTAGCGGAAATCTACCTCAAAAAGTAATAGCTGGAATTGTAGAACACGAGGCATATTCAGGTCATTATAAAAAATCACCATATAAATTCGCCCCTTTCAACCTTAGGGGTGTCAGTTTACATGTGAATGGGCAGCCATACGGACGTGATTATGAAATGTCGTATAATGGGGTACAATCTCTATGTTCGCGACCTTTCCACGATCTAATAGCCAACACTGTTTCATGTGGTGATAGCGGTACGGGTATGAATCTTGAAGAATACGCGACGAATAGTAACTTGTATGCGTTTGATCTCAGCCCAGATCTTTCAGCTTGTAGCGCAAGTCATTTAAACATTCTGAGAAAGGGGACATTAGGCCTCAATCTTTCATTTAGCGGAAGTCTGCAGACATCCATTACCGTCATCGTCTATCTGGAACACCCTCAACTTATTGAAATTGACAGAGCCCGTAATGTGCTTTTGAATTACTAAAGATGAATGAAGAAGAAATAAAAGCTATGTTTAAAAACGAACCTCGATTTTTAGGGGTGTTCGCTATTAATGAAGTAGATTCTGTGAGGTTGAAGAAGGATAGCGGCTTCGTGTTCAACACTTCACATCGAGATGTGACATCGTCGGGACACTGGATTTCCATCTACAAGGAGAAGAACGGAGATGTATACCTGATTGA
>JABUQX010132616.1:0-5000 GCA_015478945.1 Trachelipus rathkii | reverse complement strand
ATCGATCCATCGGTTAGGGCTATACTTATGGCAACTTCGATCCATACAGTCCCAGTAGCAGGCATTAGCTATAGTTCCTCTAATTAACCCAGTAAAAATTTAACCTAACCTAACCTAGCTTTACTGTCAGCAGCTACTGTTAATGCCTTCGGTTGGCTGTGTGTATCGACCTTGCCGTAAACCTAAAAACCTGAATGTGGTAATGTAACTTTAAATCTACCCCTAACTACAATATTATATATATATATATATATATATATATATATATATATTATTATATTTATATATATATATATATATATATATATATATAGATATATAGATAACTTGTGTTTAAACAAAAAATGAATATTCTATCAAAATTATATATACATATATTATTATTATTATTATTATACATTCACTTTTGTCCCGCTTGAGCGGGGTAGTGGTGCGTACAGCCTCCCTCATTCACACCCCCTCTCATCTCGCCCTCACCCACCTCCTCCCCAACACCCTACCCTCTTCCTCCCCCATCCCTCCCTCCTCCAGCATCTCCTTTATTCCATCCATCCACCTCCTTCTTGGTCTCCCCCTTCCTCTCCTTCCTATCCCCTCCGCCTCCCAAACTCTTCTAACCACTCTCTGTTCCTCCATTCTCACTAAATGCCCATACCATCTTAACATTCCCTTCTCCGCTCTTCCCACCAGACCATTCCTCCAATCACATCTCTCCCTCACCACCCTATTCCTAATCCTCTCCCTTCTACTAACCCCACAAACCGCTCTCAACCCCTTCATCTCAAATACTTCCAACTTTTTCCTGGACCTGGCATTCAACCCCCACGTTTCACACCCATACAACACCGCTGGTACACAGATTTTCTCAAACATACTTATCTTAACTTTCTGTGATAGATCCCCCCCTTTCCATATTTCTCTCAGACCACTCAAAGCTCTCATTCCTTCACCTATTCTATGCTCTATCTCCTCCTTCATCCCTCCCCCCTTCCCAACTCCATCCCTAAATATCTAAAAATCTTTACTTCTTCCAATACTACACCCCCCCCTCTCCCCTCTAACCCCTCCCCCTCCTCTCTTTCCCCTCAAACACTAACACTTTACTCTTACCTGGATTTATTTTAAGCCCCTTTTGTTCACACATTCTCTCAAACTCCCTCACCAAATACCTCAGCCCTTCCGCGTTCTTCGCCACTAGGGCAGTATCATCCGCAAACAGTATCATGTTCACTTCCCTTCTATCATTCCCATTCATCAATTCCACCCCCCCCCCCTCCCTCACCATTCCTCTGCAAACACTCTCCATAAACAAATTGAATAGCCACGGCGACATTACACACCCCTGCCTCAATCCACACACCATCCAAACATCTCACTCTCCCCTCCTAACACTCTCACACACATTCTACTATTCCTATAAAAAGCCCTAATACCTTTCCCTAAATTACCCCCCACCCCATTTTCCTCCAACACCCTCCATAATTCACCCCTATTCACTCTATCATATGCTTTCTCTAAATCTAAAAAACACCCATACACTTTCCCTTTCCTCTCTATACTTTTCTCCACAAGCATCTTTAGTGTAAACACTTGATCCACACACCCTCTTCCCTCCCTAAATCCTCCTTGTTCTTCCCCCATTCTCCCCTCCGTTAAACCTCTTACTCTCTCAATCAGTATTCTTCCGTACACTTTCCCTACCACACTTAAAAGACATATACCTCTATAATTTCCACATTCCATCCTATCCCCTTTCCCTTTATACAGAGGAACCAAACAACCATCCTCCCAATCCTGTGGTACCACACCACTCCTCCAACATATGTTATATAACCTATACAGCCATTCCTCCACCCCTCTACCTCCCTTCTGCAACATTTCCATTCTCACACCATCCAGACCTGCGGACTTCCCTTTTTTTCCTTTATTCACAGCCCTAATAATTTCCTCCATTTGTATTTCATCCTCCCCCTCCCTCCCCACTTCATTTCCCATCCTCACCTCTTGCATATCTTCCTCCCCTACCCCACCCACTTCATTCAATAGTCCACTAAAATACTCCCCCCACCTCTTCCTCACCCTATCCTCTCCTCCTATCCAATCCCCATCTCCTCCCTTAATCCTCTCCCCCAACCCCTCCTTCTTCTTCCTTTTTTTATTAACTTCTTTCCAAAACATCTTACTCCCCGATTCAAAATTTTCCGTCACTTTTCTACACCATTCCCCTTTTGCTCTTCTCTTCGCCCTCTCCACCGCCCTCTTTGCTTCCACTCTAACCCTTCTATATTCCTCCCAGCTATCTTCTCTCCTACTTCCCAACCATTTCACATAAGCCTCCTTTTTCCTTTTCACCACCTCCTTCACCTCCTCACTCCACCATTCACTCCCTTTCCTTCTGCTTGCACCCACCCTTTTTACTCCACATACCCTTCTAGCCTCTTCACATACTGCCTCTCTAAATCTCTTCCACTCCCCCTCCACCTCCCCAATTCCCGTCCCTCTCACGTTTCTCCACCTGTCCTCCATACCTCTCCTAAACTCCCTCCCACACACTATCTCCTCCAATTTTTCCACCTTTATCACTTCCACTCTCCTCTTTTCTCCCCTTTCCCTAACCATCACCTCTCCTCCCACCCTTATCCTGGCAATCACCAAATAGTGATCCGATATCCCCCTCCCCGCCCCTCTAAATACATTTACATCTAATAATCTACCTCTATCCTTCCCATTTACACACACATAATCTAGTAACGCCTTCCCCCCCGTTATCTCACTCTTCCATGTATACTTATGATTCTCACTTTTTTTGAACCAAGTATTCCCCACTATCATTCTTCTTTCGACACACAACTCTATCAGACTTTCTCCATTAGCATTCCTCTCCCCTACCCCAAAAGGTCCTATTATTCTTCCCCCCTCCCTTCCCACTCCTGCATTCAAATCTCCCAATAGACAAATTTTATCATTTACCCCAAAACTTTCCCAACACTCATTCAGCTCTCCCCAAAATCTTTCTCTCTCCTCCTCCCTCGCTCCATTCACTGGTGCATACGCACATATAAAAACCCACATTTCACCCCCAAATTTCCTAGGAACTCACCTGGTACACAATCTCACCTTATCCCACATCTCTTTCCTCATAACTATTCCCACCCCTTCCCTCGCCCTCACTCTCTCGTTCACCCCCGATATCATACCCTTGTATTCTCCAAAATTCATCTCCCTCTTTCCCTTCAACTTAGTTTCTGTTATCCCTAGCACATCCAACCTTTTTTCCTCAAACATCAACCCTACTTCCTCCCTCTTCAAATCTCGTTTACCCCTCTCACATTCATACATCCCACCCTAATTACCTCTCTCCTCCCCATCTTTCCCTATTTCTATATATAACTCAATCAGGCTGTACGCTTTATGGGACCCCCCACCCTTGGTACTTCCCAACACCTAGGGCTACCACCCCGCTCACCAACCCACAATAACAACAACAAAATACGTTAAAATAATATAAAAACAATAAAAGGTTAAAACCCACACTGTCAATTTATATCTATTCCCCCACCCTCATATATATATATATATATATATATTATACAGTAGGTCAGATAGATACGGAAATTATCAGACAAATTGCGGATATATATATATATATATATATATATATATATATATATATATATATATATATATATATATATATATATATATATATATATATATATATATATATATATATTACTGTTTCACCTCCACTCACAGGCAGAGCCCTATTCAGGAGGGGGTGTTGCATAAAATTACATCCGCTAGCGTAAGAATTAAGCAGATTAGCACAGACGCAGGCTTTAAAGTGAGGGAGATTAAATTCAGCAGGAAACACAGAAGATGGAAGAGAGTTTCCACAGAACAGTGGTGGTAGGAAAGAAGCAAGCACCGCAGCGAACTAGCCTGGAGTTACCAATATCAACCAGAAAACTCGTGCGCAGAGACGGCACCCCTTGTGCTACGAGGGCGACGTAAAGGCGGTGGTACGCGAGTGGTAAGTTCCCTCGAACACCTGCGCTGCGGTACCAATAGAAAAGAGATAAGGCACCAACATCGCGCCCAAAAATAGAGGGTCAAGTGAACTGGAAAGTACAGAACAGTTTATAAGTCTTTTTGGCTTTTGACTCGACCCTGTCCAAAAAGCCGGGTGGCGGAGCCCCCAGATATGAGAACAGTACTCCTAATAAGGGCGGATGAGACCCTTGTATAGCTGGAATAACTGAGAAGAGGAAAAAAAATCTCACAGTCTAAACAGAACTCCCAGTTTCTTTGAGGCCGCCTAGCAACCGTTGTGATGTGAGGTTTCAAGACTTATTTTTTGTTTATTTAGGCCAAGGATGTCTATTTTGTCAACAGGATGGGCAAGAAAACCGTCGAAAAGAGAAAGGAAAGTTAGAAGGTGTTTTTAGGAAATTTGTTGAAGTTAGTTTTTAAAAGGGTAATTTCACAAGGTTGAGGACACGACCCCAATCGGAAATTCTATCAGATCAGCGAGAATAGAATCGGAAGATTAAGACGAGAGGCAATTCTAGAAGTAAAATAGGGAGCAGAATTGAAATGAGTTGAAGAATGAAGGGTCAAGTCATCGGCATATGAGTGGATAGAGCTAGACGTGCAGGGAAGATCGTTGATGAAAAGTAAGAATAGAGTAGAAATAAGACAGAACCCTGAGGAATAATCACTATTGACAGAAAAAGAAGAAAGAAGTCGCTCCATCAACCACAGCCGATATTGAGCGACTTGAAAGAAAAACTAGACATAAGTAAGCAAAGAAGGAGAAACCCAAAGGAGGGAGCTTGGAGAGCAGTGACGCGTGCCATACCCGGTCAAATGCTTTGGATATGTCAAGCGCCACCACACAGGTTTCCCCGGTCAAATGCTTTGACCGAAATATATATATATATATATATATATATATATATATATATATATATATATATATATATAACCTTAATATATAT
>JABUQX010132615.1:17500-26454 GCA_015478945.1 Trachelipus rathkii | reverse complement strand
AAATGTTTGCTTCTAATTCGTATGCAAAGCTACATCATATGCGATCGGAGGACCGTAGCTGAAAAACCGATAACATATATTAAATGAAATTTAAATATACCAATGGTTTTTTCTATTTTTAATTCCAATTGACTACAAATCATACAATATCTATGCTTAGTTCTAGCCTGATAATCAGCTGAGATTTGATATATGCTCTATAATCAATCATAACGACCTCCCTACCCTATTACTGATCTCTCCGTATCATCTTTGGAACTAAATAACTTGCTAAAACATAATTTGAAATATTTCTGAAAATAAAAATCAACCGATCTTTAAAGTTGCACATGTTCGATGATCTTAACACTATATCGTAGTTTTTCTGTGGTAAACAATAGCTTTTTAAAATTCATTTTATTTTTTGTCTTACGGAATTGCTTCTAGCGTTAAAAGACATAGCTTTCATTTCGCAAAATGTTGAACGGGGATTTGGACTTTTTCTTTGAAAACCTGTTTTTTGCCCGTACAGCTTTTATTCCTCCCTTATTGCATTTTGTGACCCTCATTGTTCAATAATCGGACACCTAATCGCCGCAAGCGCACCCAAACCATCATTTACAGAATGTGAATCTACGCGTCTTTTTCGTTAGTTATATAAAAATTTATTCTGACCATCAGAACTTACCCCGAAAGGTTAGCCAAAAATAGACGTCTTGCCCTACAATTTTTTTTAAATCTAATGATTTGTTTGAAAAAAAAAAATTGCCTCTGGCTGGCAAACTTCTTTAAGTCTAGTCCCATAAACAAACGAAGGCAAAATTCACTACAACATAAACAATACAAAAATATACCACCTTGACCCTGTCTCCAAATTTCTATTAGAATTCTATATTGCTCTGCAATTAAGGTCAATTTGGTCGTATATTCCCTTTTTCATACACTTCTTGTGGGGACCACCAAATCATGACACCCGCTAGGCTATTGTTGTTTTAATGTTGTAGTCATACGGGATTTATAAAGGATTTATAAAAACTTTCAACTAATTATTTCTTGTTTCCCCAGAAGAAAACCATTTTTAAACATTTTTCCTTTTTTGAGGGTGCCGTTTCCCGAATTCCTTCATTCACTGATTCTGGCCCACACTATAGAGTCACCATCGAAGATGTCTTTCCGATTCACACCTTCAAAACCTCTAGAAGGAAAGGATTTGAAAGAAGAAGAAGAAGAAGAAGAAGAAGAGAAAGGAAGAAGAAGAAGAAGAAGAAGGAAAGAAAGAAGAAGAAGAGAAGAAGAAGAAGAAGGAAAAGAAGAAGAAGAAGAAAGATATATGTGTGTGTGGGAGGAGAAGAAGGGAAAAGGGATTTGAAGAAGAAGAAGAAGAAGAAGAAGAAGAAGAAGAAGAAGAAGAAGAAGAAGAAGAAGAAGAAGAAGAAGAAGAAGAAGAAGAAGAAGAAGAAGAAAGAAGAAAGAAAGGAAGAAGAAAGAAGAAAGATTTTTTATTGTAGCATCACTTATAAAATTAATGGACAAATATTTTCCCTTCATTCTCCTTAGGTTCCTTATATTTGGGCAACTGCATCGAGTTTGAGAGGTTATTTTCATGACATGATTGGCAGCATCGACTTCCCTGCCATTGTTGGTACTCAGCTTTTGGAACCTGATTTTCCTTTGACTTTTAAACAACGTTTAATGACGACTGCAGTCAATGAGGTTTTTGGAAAATTTCTCCAGTTTTATCTAAAGTTCAAGATATAAGTTCATTGTTGTTGTTTGATTGTTTTTGTTGGTTGTTGTTGTGTTGGTTTGTTGTTGTATTTGTTGTTGTTGGTTGTGGTTTTTGTTGTGTTGCTGCGTTTCTGTTGTTGTTGGCTGCTGTATTTATTTATATTATATTATTATTATTGATTGTTGTTGTTGTTACATAGTGTTATTTGCACATAAAATAAAGATTATATCATTATATTAGTAGTAGTAGTAATAGTAGTAGTAGTGGAGTGTCGAAGATCAATAAAAAAATGTAAAATAAATTCAATATTTAGGGTAAATACATTACAATATAGTGTAACCTAACCTATCTAACCTAACCTGAACCTAACCTAAACCTAACCTAACCTAAAACCCAACAAACCGACCTTTAACCTGAACTTATGTTTAAGGGGTTCATCCTCTTTATAAATGTTCCAAGTCTAATAAGGTAGTATAGATTATATATATAATATAGTTATATATATATATATAAGTATTATAATAGTAGATAAGTATATATATAAATAGTTATATAATAAAGTTAATAGATATATATGATTATATTAATATATATTATAAGTATTTATAAGTAGTTATTAATATATTATTGACTGGGTTTATGATGATGTGTGTGCATTTGTGTACGCGATCCCTACAAAAGGAACGAGAAGAAGTGAACGCAATGTATCGGCACTATTTGTGGCAGATAAATTTTTGTGAGCAAAGGAATTGGACGTGAAGGTCCTCCAGTCATGTGACTTCTTGATATGTTGCAACCTTTCTTTACCTTAATAAGTCTGCTGGGCTCCTGAGAGATCGCATTCGTTCCTTGACCTCTTCGGGTAAGCAGTCTATTCCTCTCATACTATATTTTTCTTTTTTTCCATCCATCAGAGATGACTCTCCCACGGTCATCCCCATGCAACAACTAGGCAAGGTAAGGGTATTTATAAAAGGAAAATAGAATCCATATGAAACTCCTGCCACGCTTGCCCAAAACAAATATATTACGAAAATGACTCATCTCAAATGTTCCCATTTCAAAACCTTTAAAAAATATCATTAACAAAACCCAAATCAGTATTATAAAAATTTAAATTCTTCATCACAGTCCTGCACACAATGCTCACTATGACATGCATCAAAAGCAAAAAATCTTTCTTTTAGATAGAATAGTCTTCATACATTACTGATCAATGATATCTGAAACAAGTAAGTTTAAAAACAGTCCATCAAAGGTCGAAATAATTCTTTCTATTATGTCCATATTTATTCACGACTCACATCCTCATCACCAGACATTAAATCCATGTTAGTACCTTAACAGACGAAATAACTATTAACTTCATTTGATTTGGCCAAAATATCAAAATAACTGCTTATATTCTCAAAGAATGTTTAACCACGAAAAATTTGACTTACTTTCCAGAAAAATCAGAAGCAATATAAATTGGATTTGATAAACACCAATCATCTACATAATTTTAAGTAGATTTAAACACTATAATCTTAGACCCTAGACATGTATCGAAAAATTCTTGGAATTCAAGTTTGACACACATTCAAAGCATCAAAGGAGCCTCCAGTCTAAGTTCCATACACTTTTATAAAACTTCAAGTGAAACACTCTCAGATGCTAAATAAAACACAACCTTACCTTTTTGCAAACCATTTATGACATCAATGTATTATAAGAGTACAACATCTTTTGTAGTTCTTCCGTTTACAAAAAGTAAACCTAAATAAACTTTAAACCATCACAGAACAGTCTTGGTGTATTACAAAGAGTTATATTCTTTTGTAGTAACGCCATGAGTCCATCAAACACCATTCATTAATAAAGTTAAAAATAGGCCTACCCACACTTGCACTCCATCTAGTAGATCATAAGGGCTTATTTCTATCAAACTAACACATCTGCTCACGAACTGTCAGTTCAAAACAAATTTAACCTCTCTCCACTTGATCCCTTCCTATATAATACCCAACTTTTACGACCCCACAGCAACCCCAAACCATTGGTCTAATGTAGATTCAGAAAATAATGAAACACTCATATTACTAATAGAAATTTCCGACACATATCCTCTAGCCAAATCAATTAAGGTAAGAAATTCCAATTCCTACGAAAATCCAACAATATATGGACTAACAATTCTTTACCCAATGCGGTCCGCCATTGGCACAGCTTAAAAACAATACAACATACTAATATAAAAGTAGAAAATATTAAACTATTCAAAAACATAAATAAATAATGTCAGAGCAATCGCTCCAAAACAACGCAAATCCTATATTAGCACAGTATTTCCTTCACCGATATTAGACATATCATTTGAACCCGATCTCCAGATGTGTTTCTGCCTCTTGAGATAGCTTAGGCCCTCAGAAACTAAAGGCTAAGATATTATATAATATAATAATGATAAGATATATATATATATTATTATACTATTTAAGTATTTTATTATATATACTATATTTATATTTATATTGACGATTATTATTAATTTTTAATATATAATATATAATATATATATATATATATAATATTTTATATAAAATATAATACGAGGTATATAATTGAGTACGATACTCATATTATAATATGAATATAATATATGACTCATAATATAATAATCACATCTACAAGATACTATTTATAATATTTAAGTAGGATTTTTCGCACGTCTTCCGCTTATAATATATATTATATACTATTATATATATAATAAGCTAAGATATATAGTAGTATATATAATATATATAGAGAATGTTGCAAGGCATTTCTTGTAAAAAAAAAATGTAATTACACTATGAATTTAATTTTCTCCAATCTATTAAAAGACTGATTTATAAATATCTATTATAGGAAAGAAATGGTGAGGATTGGAAAAAGGAGGAAAAGGATGAAAAAGAACGTACAACATGTGTGAAAATGTGCATCTGTGATGGATTACAATAATGAGGCGTTTTTAAGGACCTTCATTTATGTAAGCATGACTGGCTATATCATAACATAGAGATAATAGTTTCATTTAGTAATTTATAGTTAATATTTAGCCAGTTGGAATTAAGGGTAATAATATATATAGTATATATATATAATAATTTATATATAAATAATAATTATATATAATTTGTAAATCATATAAATATTATTATAATATATATAATATATATATATATATATATAATGATATATATATATAGATAAGATATTTTGAGAGATGATGTTGGACTAATTTTGAAATATATAAAATTATATATAGGTTTTATAGTAATATATATATAATATTTATATATTATATATAGTATTATATATATAATATAACAAGTTATATATATTTATACTAAATTTATTATATATATTATATAGTATAATGATTATATATAACATAGTAAATTACAGCATTGGCGGGTTCGTTTTTATCACATATATAATGAGATGATATCTGGATAGCATGGCGAAGTCGAATGAGGTTGGATTACAGAACAGACCTCTAATGAAGAAACCCTGATCAATTAAGTTATATCCCTGGACGTATGAATCATATATATATATAATTATAATATAAAATACCATCTGATAATATGTTTGTCTATATTACAGATTGGTAGTATAAATATAGCGTATTAACAAGTATAGTCTTGGTTAATCATATATATATATGTGACATTTATAAGAGGTTGACTCAGTGACATGTGTCGTTAGTTAATTAGGTTAAGTTGGTTAAGTTAGCGATTTAGGTAAGTTAGAGTTAGGTTAGGTAGGGTAGGCTAGCTTTGGATATATTTGAAAAGTGTATTTACCTAAAATTTATTAAAATAAACGATAGCTATAGTTAATTAGGATTTTACCAGAAAAAACACCAACCGCCTAATAAATAAATAATAAGTATTATTATATATATAGTTATATATAATATAAATAAGTATATGATATAATATATAGTATATATATATAAGTATAGTAGTGTCCAATATTAAATATAATATAATATATTTAATATATATAGTTTGTCATATTATTATATATCATATTATATATATTTTATATATGCACTGAATAAATAGAGAGAGATAACCGACACAAAAAGCAATTTAATTTAGATTTCAATAACGTATTTAAACAACAAAATGTAGGAATGAAATTAAAAATATTTTTGAAATTTACTCTTGAGAGTGTGAAAAACATTTATTATCAAAGGAAAGAAGTTTGAAAGGAGACAAGTGCTCAAACCAGGCATGAAGGAGAAGTATCATTGTGAATGGAGGCACTATACAAAACATTGGCATTATAAAATTGCTGTGGTAGAAGAGAGCTAAGGTTCGAATTTAGTGTTTAAACTTTGTTTATTCTGTGGAGACGGTCATTGGTGAAAGGATATATTATATAAATATTTATATATATATATATATATATATATATAATATATCAAAATGATATATTATTACTATAATATATGATTAATATCATGATTTATAATATTATATATAATTGTATTAATATATATAAGTATATATATATTATATATATATTTATATAGGTTCATATACATAATAATATATATGTCACATATATAAATTATTATATAATCATATTCTAAGTATATATATTATATGTAGTGATTAAATATGTGAATAATATATATATATATAATTTTAATTATTTATATAAATATATATATATATACATATGCTATTTATATAATATATAATATTATATATATTATAATATAGATATATATATATATTGTATATTATAATATTATATATTAATATATTTATTATAATATATAAATCAGCTATCAGTATATATAGTAGTATATATATATATAGTATAGTACATATTATATTATACTACAATGTAGTATATAGTTATATATGGATATATATATATATAATATAAAGTAGGCATAGTTATAAGTTCGACATAAAATATTATGACATTAGTATATTATAGACTAATATATAGTAATATATTATATGTATATGATTATATATTAATTATTGTATTATAAATATTTATTTCATATTATATATAATTATATAGTATAATATATATTTTTAATATACCTATATATAAAAATGTAATATTATATATATAGCAAACTATTATAATTTTATTATATTATAATAATATTAGTTATAATTTATAATATATTATATAATATATATATTATTATATATATATATAACTAAGTAGTATGTATATTAATAATTATTTCTATATTTATATCTATATTATATACTGGATATATTATTATATAATCATATTCATAATATATACTAAAAAATTTATATTTATACTTATTAATAATATTTATAATATATACTAATAATATTAATAGGATAATATATATATATAGTATAGAATTTTTATTATTATTAGTATATATAATATTATATATAATGATAATAGTTTTATATTATATCATATAATTATATAATTTATAAATAAATATATAAAATATACAATATGAGATATATATATATATATATAATATAATAATATACATCATATATATATATATATAAATATCATATAAATATGAAATAATAATATATATATACTAATAAAATACGATAATAATAATAATCTGAATCAAATAAAATTAATATATATATTATAAGCGTTATAAGTAGTATTCTCATAAGATATAGTGATAATATATAAATATATAATAATAGTATTAGTATTTATTATTAATATAAGTTATATATATATCTATATAATCATTTATTAGATATCTTTACAATTTAATATATATATGTATTATATATACAATACGTATATAATACATATACATAATAAGAAATATATTAACAAATATATTCAAAAATTTATATATTTTTTATTTTTTTATTTTTATTTACAGATTATCACCACCGCTTCAGGCAAAGCCTCATATTTCACAGGGAGGGGTGTTTAACTCAACAATAATTTCAACTAAACGCATAATTACGCAAGATGAGCACATGGGACGCGGGGCTTATAAAGTTAGGGATGTTAAATTTGAGTAGGAAAAACCTCGAGAAGAAAAGTCAGAAAAACTTCACAGAATAATATGTCGCATTTTAACAAGGAGACTACCAGCGCGAACTAGTTTTCTGGAGTATGCTAACATCAACACAAACTCATGTGCCGACACAGGCACCCTTGTGGCTGCGAGGGGCGCTTTTTAAGAGGAGGCGTGCACGCGAGAGATTGGAAAGCTCCCTTCGAGCACCTGCCGCTGTACATAGTACCTATAGAAAGAGATAAAAGCACCAACATCGCTCGCGCAAAAAGAATAGAGGGTTCAGTGACATAAAAATGGAAGGTACAAAATAGTTAATAAGTTCTTTTACCTTTGACTCTCGACCCTATCCAAAAATCCGGGTGATAAAACATGAGCCCCCCCAGATATGAGAAGCAGTTACTCCATACAAGGGGCTGGATGTAGACCCTTGTATAACTGAGCAGTAACTGTGTAAGAGGGAAAATAAAAAGTCATCGCAGTCTTAAACAGAACTCCACAGTTTCTTTGAGGCCGCTCATGCAACCGTTGTGATGTGATAGGTTTTTCCAAGACTATTTTTATTTGTTTATGTTAAGGCCAAGGATGTTTTATATTGTCAAACAGGAGTAGACAGTGTAGGAGAATAAAAGATGAAGTAGGAAAGTTAGAAGGTGTACTTAGGAAGATGAGGGAGTATATGTTAGAAGTCTGTGAGTTTTTAAAAGAAGAATTAAAATTTATTCACAGTGTATTTGTCCGCGACGAACCCCACCGGAAATTTCATAGTCCATGAGATACATCTAGCAGAGATAATATGGAGAGTTACGGATAAGATTTAAGACGATATAGGCAATTCTAGAAAGTTAAAAAGAAGGAGCAGGAATCTTTGAAATTGAGTTAGAAGATATGAAGGGTACGAGTCTATCAGGTCTAATTGAAATAGTTTAGGATATATAAGATGTTAATGTGCAGACGATGAAGATATCTTTAATGAGAAAAGCAGGAATAAAGTAAGGATGATATATAGACACCAGAACCTGAGGATAACACCACTATTTATGACAGAAAAGGAAGAAAGAAGTCGTCCCACATCAACAACATGCCAGATATTTGGAGCGATTTGAATAAGGAAAGCTAACATTAAGTAAGCAAAAGAGAAGGAGGAATAAATCCAAAGGAGTCGGGAAGCTTGGATATATGGCAGTGACGCGTGCATCAATA